>JAPFFP010059315.1:0-27469 GCA_026153255.1 Solanum medicagineum | reverse complement strand
TATTTCATAAGATCTTCCACTCCATCGAGCAAAGTCAACACTGATGTTACAGTCAGTATAGTATTTAACTCCTGAAAATTCTTTTCACATTCATCGGACTAGTGAAACTTGACCTTTTTCTGAGTTAGCTTGGTCAATGGTGCAGACAATGAAGAAAATCCTTCAACAAATCTACGGTAGTAGCTTGCCAACCCCAAGAAACTTCATATATCAGTGTGAGAGGTCGGTTTAGGCTAGTTGCATTTGGGCATCCACTCGAATACCATTGCCCGAGACAATATGACCTAGGAAGGCCACGGACCTGACCCAAAACTCATACTTCGAAAACTTTGCAAACAATTCATGGTCTTTGAGAGTTTATAAAACCACTCTAAGATGCTTAGCATGCTCCTCTTTATCCTTAGAATGTACTAGAATATCATCAATAAGTACAATCACGAACATGTCGAGGTACGATCTAAATACCATATTCATCAAGTCCATGAAAGCTGCAGGTGCATTACTCAACCCAAAGGACATAACCAAGAACTCAAAATGCCATACCTTGTCCCAAAGGCTATCTTGGGACTGTCATACTCCCTTACTTTCAACAGATGGTAACCCGATCTGAGGTCTATCTTGGAAAAATAAGAGGCACCGTGAAGTTGGTCAGACAGATCATCTATCCTGGGGAGAGGATACTTATTCTTTATTGTGACTTTGTTCAGTTGCCTATAGTCTATGCACATTCTAAGATACCCATCTTTTTAATGCACGAATAGGACTGGAGCACCCCAAGGGGGAACACTAGGTCTTATGAAACCATTTTCTAGCAACTCCTTCAATTGCACTTT
The DNA here is from genome assembly GCA_026153255.1 of Solanum medicagineum. Lineage (NCBI taxonomy): Eukaryota > Viridiplantae > Streptophyta > Magnoliopsida > Solanales > Solanaceae > Solanum > Solanum medicagineum. The sequence goes on along the minus strand of JAPFFP010059315.1, from coordinate 26,636 downwards.
CAATTCTTTCAATTCAGCGGGGACCATCCTATAAGGTGGAATCGAGATAGGTTGTGTAGTGGGGAGAATATCAATCCCAAATTCAATCTCCCTATTAGGAGGGACTCTAGGAAAATCTTTGTGAAACACTTCGGGAACTCATTCACAGTCGGGACCGACTCTAGAGTGGGGGACTCAACATCATCAGACTAAAATCGCACGAGGTGGTAGATACACCCTTCAATGATTAGTTCTATGATAGGAGATAAACTTGCCCTTAGGTGCAACAGAACTCCTTTCTACTTTAAGATAGGTTCATTAGGAGATTGGAACTTAACAATCCGAGTCGTACAATCAACGGAGGCATAACTTGCATGAAGCCAATCCAAGCAAAGGATCACATCAAAGTCAACCATCTCCAATTCTACCAAGTCATGCAAGGTATCCTATGATAAATAGATACAATAGATACTACACAATCCCTGTAAACCCTCTCATCTATTATAAACTCACCAGTAGGAGTGGAAATAAAGAAGGGTTCAAGCAAAAACTCTGGAAGGATCCCAAATCTACTAGCCACATAGGGAGTTACAAAATACAGAGTAGCACTCGGGTCAAGCAATGCAAAACAACAAAGGTAAAGACTCAAAGCATACCCACAACAACATTTGATGCTGCCTCTCTATCCTGAAGATTACCTATAGCATAAAGACGGTTTGTCCGGCCTCCTGTAGCAGTAGTAGTAACCCTCTGATGACTGCCAGCTAAGGATACTACGAAGAACTGCACTCTATTGCTTTCTTCGCCTCGTCTCCTGTTCGGGCAATCATACTGAAAGTGACTAGTTGCCCAAATAAGTAACAAACATCTTTACCCACGTGGCACTCACCCCGATTGAGTTTACCACACTTAGCACAGGATGGTTTGCCTACGCACCTTAGGTCACACTAGCTTGGGATTGAGAACCCTGGGCCCTATAATTCTGGTGGCCATAAGACTTCTGATCATACCTGCTGTCGAACAGGTGCGCTCACTGCAGATGGTGCATAGTGGGAAGACCTCTTCTGAAAGTAGATTTATCATCCTTATTCTATCTCAGCTTGCTAGGCTCATTCCTTGTTGATTTTTCTTTCCTGCTTATCTGCTCTTCTCTGTCTTTCTTTTTATCTTCCTCAGTTTGTTGGGCAGATACAATAATCTTGGAAAAGTCCATACCTGGAATCAACAATGCTACGTTGCATTCCTTTTTAACATGTCTGCCCAACCCAGACACAAATTTCCTGATCCTTTCCCTCATGTCTTGGACAATCTCAGGAGCATACCTAGACAGCTTAATAAACTTGAGGTTGTACTCCTTAACGGTCATCCCTTCTTGTCTTAAGTTCACAAACTCCTCAACCTTCGGCTCCCTCAACTCTTGGGGAAAGAAGTGGTCAAGGAAAGCAGCCTCAAACTCATCCCACTCCATAGGCTCAGCTTCTTAACCTCTACTGTCCTCCCATTGGTTGTACAAGACAATCGAAACATCTTTTAGCTGGTAGGAGGCAAGCTCAACTCCTTCAATCTCATTGGCATGCATTGCACTCAATACCTTATACATCTCATCAATGATATTTTGTGGGTCCTCCAGACCTTTGACCCCGTATAGACCGGTGGGTCCATCCATAAGAAGTCCTTGAGCGTGGTTGCTGCTGTTGGACTCCTGTGAGATGAAACTAGGAGTCTGAGGACCTCGACTGTTACCCTGGGAGGCCACTAGCTAAGTAAGCATGGTAATGGCTCCACTAATCTCTGCCTCTAAGGTGGGACCTGGCTGTGGCTGTGCGGGGGGTGCTTATGGGACCTCAGCAGTCCTGGCAGGTTGACCTCATCTCCTCGTCCCTGTTTGAGTAGGGACCTTTGGTTGGGAATTCTCAGCAGTTGGAGCTGAGGCATCTCTCTGTGCAGCAGTTCAGTTTGGAGGCATATTCTGCAGATGTGTAAGGCACGAATCAGAACAAGACTTTCATAGAGTTAAACTCTGCCACACGAACTCATATCATAGAAGAAGGGTGACACTTCCTAACGTCCTATAGCCTTTTGTTTATGAAGTGTGCACAACACACCCATAAACAAGACTTTACTAGACACCGCTTCATAGATTCTCTAGGGCACTTGAACTCTGTGCTATGATACTAAGTTTGTCAAGCCCAGGAGGGTACCATGGGCGTAACTGGCACTCAGAGACTATTGCTAGCCCCCGAGCAAACCACCTGGCTTTATCGCATCCATTCAATCATAAATCAGCGGAAGACATCAAAACTAGATATCAAATAACAGCGGGCTATTCTATCTTATTACATCTACGTCAAGAATAAGGCCATAGGGCACAAGACTAGTCACCATGTTCCCTAACATCAGATAGAATTAAGAAACTCTGTTTAACAAGAGGGAAAGACCCCAACATCAAGACATCATCTTTCTATGTCTATGAAGCCTCTATCTCTATAAGTCTAGTAAGGTATCATGACAACCATGGCTACCACAAACTTTGAATAACTGATAGTGTAAGAAAATAAAATAAAAGACATCCTCCGAATGCAGGGGAGGACTCACCAAGTCCCTGGTGCTAGGAATCTCTAAACCTCAACGCATCATCTACTAAAGCCCTCTTTCTATTGAATCTACATCATGAAATGACGCAGCGCCAAATGACGCAGTGCCAAATGGCGTCAGTACGTGGAATGTACAATATGTAAATAATCTAAAGTAAATAGTAAGAATATTATGAAATAACATCAACTCATCAAATTCTCATCTCATCTCAAAATAAGGAATAGACACCATCACATCAACATCAACCACGACTCATACCATCACATCGACATCAGAGTACTATCAAGATGAAACCTTTCTGGGAGTTTTTCTAATCGACAAACATCACCTATGAGCCAATGATGATACAACAAAGCGATGTCATTGCCGCATCCATCCAGTACCTTGCCGGTGTGCAGGACGAGTCTAGTCTATCAGTGGATCCATAAATATATCAAGTCCTCTTTTGGGACTGAGGAAACATATGTTTTTCATGGTTCAGTCCTCACCTACGCTGGCCACATAGTTAATGAGTATGAGTGGGACTCAATCTTACTCATTTTGGTGCTCAAAACTCCTCCCAAGACTCAATATGCTCATAAGCTATCAAACATCAAGGTTATTCATCATTTTGTCTCTTTTGGACAAGGAACATCAACCCATCTCATCATTTATCAACTCAAGAGGTTAGAAACCTTCTTTCAAGATTAAACTCACCCTTTTAAGACTCTAAGGATATCAATATCATCAGTATCAATCATTAAGACATTCGACTCAGGACCCAAACCATAACAAGCAAGTACACCCATATGATTACGGCTCTAAGCATCAACCTCTAGGTTCATTATTGTAGTCTTTAACAAAGTAATCATGTAGGGTTTAGATAATAATTCAAGCATATTATTTAATCAAATAATTCAAGTAATGATGATCATCAATCCAAGAAAATATATCTACTATAAAAATAGTTTTCAATAAAGCATTTAAGAATTTTGCAGACAAAACCCATCACCTTTAGCTATCAACTTTCTACAATCAAAAAGGGGGCACATGGGAGAATAAACCCATACTTTGGGTGGCCTTACATACCTGGATGAAGAATTACTAAAGCTTCTTCAAGGAATTGGACCCAAGTTTAGGAATCTTCAAGCCCTCTCTTCTTACTCCGTCAAGAACTATCATTTAGAAGTTAAGAAAAAATGAGTTTTGAAAACCTTAATCTGACATAAACGACCTTAAACAAGTTTTTGGGACTTAGGATAGTTTGTGAATTACCAAAAATCCCTTCCCGTATTAAAAGAATAAAATTTGACTCTGAAATACCATGTTCATGACGTGCCAGGGGCACCGACATGTGTATTTTCACGAATTCTAGTTCTTTCCAATTCTCATCGAAAAATTTAAACAGGTTATAAGTGTTAGTTGGTGTTTTGTTTGCGCCATACCAATGCGCGGACTAACACTATTTCTTAATTATTTAGCGAAAATAATTTTTTGACTTGATTGCTCTAAACTCTGGTCGAGGCCATTTTCCAACTCAATTTTTTGTGCTGATCGCAAATGCAGTCTCAAATTTTCCGTTGGTACTTGGAAAGACGCGTTATGCACGATTACTTTCTAGGGACATTTTGGTAATTTTGCACGGTGTTACATCATTCTTCCTCAAATAATGAGTAAGGGTAGGATTTAGGCACGAGTAGACTCAAGAATCGTCTTAATACTCTCTAGAAAATCTCAAACTCTCAACTATCTCTCACCTTCAATTAAGTTAAAGATAAGGACATTAGCTTTGGCATCATCGTTATTTGGCACGAACAGGTATGGGTATTTGATCTTCATAGCTTCCTCAGCTTCCCATGTAGCTTCTTCCATAAATTGGTTCCTCCATAGAACTTTGACAGAGACTATCTCTTTATTTCTCAGCTTACGAACTTGACGGTCAAGTATTTGGACTAGAATCTCCTCATACGACAACTTATCCTTCACTCTGGTGTTCTCAATAGGGATCACCAAGGTAGGATCTCCCAAGTACTTCTTCAACATCATAACGTGGAATACTAGATGAATCCCATCTAACTCGGAGGGAAAGTCTAACTCATAAACGACCTTCCCAATCATACTCATAATTCGATAGGATCCGATATTGCATGGACTTAACTTTCCTTCCCGAACATCATAACGCTCTTCATCGGTGATACTTTTAAGTACACCCAATCATCCACCTTAAATTGCAAGTCCCGTATTTTCACATCAGTGTAAGACTTTTGGTGACTCTGTACATTCCTCAACCTCACTCTGATAAGCTTTACCTTCTCTATTGATTGGTGAGAAAGATCAGGTCCAATTAACTCAGCTTCACCGACTTCAAACTACCCAATCGGTGATCTAAACGTCCTCCCATACAAAGCTTCATACAGGGCCATTTAGATACTTGCATGATAACTATTGTTGTAGGAAAATTCAATCAATGACTAGTGGTCATCCCAGTTTCCCTTAATGTCGAGAACGCAAGCCCTCAACATATCCTCCAAAGTCTAAATGGTGCACTTTTCCAGTCCATCTGTCTGAGGATGGAAAATTGAACTCAGATTCAGCTTGCTATCCAATCCCTTCTGAAAAGATCTCCAAAATTGGAAGGTATATTAAGCTCCTTAGTCTGAGATAATAGATAAGGGAACTCCATGCAACCTCACAATCTCACGACTATATAAACAGGCATATTCCTTAGCCGTACTAGTTGTCTTAACTGCTAACAAGTGGACTAAATTTTGTCATCCTATCCACAATCACCCATATTGAGTCGTGCTGTTTTCGGGACCTTGGTAGACCGGTAATGATGTCCATGTTGATCATCTCCCACTTCTACTCTAGAAAAGAATTTCAAGGTTCTAAGATATACACACAAGGCCTTTGATGTTCGACCTTGACCTGTTGACAATTGGGACACTTAAAGACAAATTCAGCAATGTCTCTCTTCATTCCATTCCAGTAATAGACTTCTCTTAAGTTGTGGTACATCTTGGTGGAGCCAGGATGTATAGAATATCGGGAGCTATGGCCTTCGACCATGACTCTCTCTGGAACACCATCAAAATCAGGCACACACAATCTACCCTGGTATCTCAACACCCTATCTCCCCTTTTGGAGAAAACCATCATTTTTTGCTTGTGAACATCTTTTTTTAATTGAAATAAGGCAGGGTCTTAGTCTTGCTTTTCCTTTATTTTTGACACTAAAGATGAAGCAGATCCATTTTGAACGTCATCCACGTCTTCATTATTCTCCTCAAGTTATACACCCAATCGGGCCAACCTGTGCACTTTCTTAGGCAGCTTTTTCTTCCCATCCTCCACATGGGTAGTGCTACCCATAGACAACCTGCTAAGAGCATCAACAACAATGTTAACCTTACCTAGGTGATAAAGAATGCTCAGGTCGTAATCCTTGAGCAACTCCATCCATTTCCTCTGCCGCAGGTGAAGCTCTTTCTGACTGAAGACATATTGCAAGCTCTTGTGGTCAGTGAACACATCCACATGCACTCCATATAAATAGTAGCGCTAGATCTTAAATACGAGCACCACTGCTGCCAACTCGAGATCATGAGTCGGATAGTTCTTCTCATGAATCTGATGTTTTTTGGAAGCATAGCCTATTACCTTCCCTCCCTACATTAGTACATAACCCAACCCAACTTTGGATGCATCACAGTATATCACAAGATCTTCCACCCCATCGGGCAAGGTTAAGACTAGTGTTTTAGTCAGTCTAGTCTTTAACTCCTGAAAACTCTTTTCACATTCATCGGGCCAGTAAAAATTGACGTTTTTCTAAGTTAGCTTGGACAATGGTGCAGACAAGGAAGACAACCCCTCAACGAATCTACAGTAGTAGCCTGACAACCCTAAGAAACTTCATATATTAGTGGGAGAGGTCGGTCTGGGCCAATTGTGAACCGCTTCAATCTCTTGGGCATCCACTAGAATACAATTGCCCGAGACAACATGACTTAGGAAGGCCATAGACTTGAGCCAAAAGTCACTCTTTGAAAACATTTTATACAATTTATGGTCTTTGAGAGTTTATAAAACCACTCTAAGATGATTAGCATACACCTCTTCATCCTCAAAATATACCAGGATATCATTAATAAATACAATCACGAACATGTCAAGGTATGGTATGAATACCATATTCATCAAGTCCATGAAAGCTGCAGTTGCATTAGTCAACCCAAAGGACATTATCAAGAACTCAAAATGTCATACCTTGTCCTAAAGGTTGTCTTGGGATTGTCATATTCCCTTACTTTCAACAGATGGTAACCTGATCTGAGGTCTATCTTGGAAAACCAAGAGGCACCCTGAAGTTGGTCATACTGTTTATCTATCCTGCGGAGAGGATACTTGTTCTTTATTGTGACTTTGTTCAATTGCCTATAGTCTATGCATATTCTGAGAGACCAAACTTTCTTACGCATGAATAGGACTAGAGCACTCCAAGGAGAAACACTAGGTATTATGAAACTTTTTTCTAGCAAGTCCTTCAATTGCTCTTTCAATTCTTTCAATACAGTGAGGGCCATCCTATAAGGAGGAACTGAGATAGCCTGAGTAGCGGGGAGAACATCAATCCCAAGGTCAATCTCCCTATCAAGAGGGACTCCAGGCAGATCTTCGGGAAACTCATCGAGGAACTCATTCACAATTGGGATTGACTCTAGAGTGGGGGACTCAACATCATTAGACTTAACTCACATGATATGGTAGGTACACCCTGTAAAGGTTAGTTTTCTAGCTCTAAGATAGGGGATAAACTTGCCCTTGGATTCAATAAAACTTCTATTCCACTCTAAGACAGGTTCATTAGGAAATTGGAACTTAACAATCCAAAACCTAGAATCAACGTAGGCATAACAAGCATGAAGCCAATCCATGCCAAGGATCTCATCAAAGTCAACCATCTCCAATTCTACTAAGTCAACAAGGGTATCTCTATGATAAATACATACTACACAGTCCCTGTAAACCCTGTTAGCTATGATAAACTCAATAATAGGAGTGGAAACAGAGAAGGGTTCAAGCAAACACTCTGGAAGGAGTCCAAATCTACTAGCCACATAGGGAGTTACAAAAGACAGAGTGGCACCCGGGTCAAGCAATGCATAACAATCAAAGGTAAAGACTTGAAGCATACTCGTAAAAATATCTGGTGCTACCTCTTGATCCTAATGATTACCCATAGCATAAAGACATTTGTCCTGCCTCCTCTACCTGTAGTAGTACCCCTATTATGATTGCCAACTAGAGTTGCTGTGGAGGACTATGCTCTATTGCTTCCTTCGCCTCGTCTCCATTTCGGGCAATCATACTGAAAGTGATCAGTCTTCCCGTATAAGTAAAATACATTTTTGTCCATGCGACACTCACCCAAATGGAGTTTACCACACTTATCACAGGGTAGTTTTCCTTGTGCATGTTGGGTCACACTGGCTTGGGATTGAGAACCCTGCCCTATAATTTTTGTGGCCATAAGACTTCTGATTATACCTATTGTGTCAGACAGGTGCACTCACTTCAGAGGGTGCATAGTGGGAAGACCTCTTCTGAAACTAGTATTTGTCACCCTTATTCTATCTTGGCTGGCCAGGCTCATATCCTGTTGATTTTGCTTTCCTGCTCATCTGCTCTTCTCTATCTTTCTTTTTATCTTCCTTAGTTAGCTGGGCATATACCATAATCCTGGAAATGTCCATGCCTGGAATAAACAACGCTGCCTTGCATTCCTTCTTCACATGTTTGCCCAACCCAGACATAAATTTACTCATCCTTGCCCTCATGTCTTGGACCATCTCCGGAGCATACCTAGACAGCTTAATGAAATTGAGGATGTACTCCTTAATGGTCATCCCTTCTTGTATTAAGTTCATAAACTCCTCAACCTTTGCCTCCCTCAACTCTTGGGGAAAGAAGTGGTCAAGGACGGTAGCCTCAAACTCATCCCACTCCGCAGGCTCAGTATCTTCACCTCTACTGTCCTACCATTAGTTTTACCAGATATTCGAAACATCTTTTAGCTAGTAAGAGGAAAGCTCAACTCTTTCAATATCATTGGCATGCATGGACCTCAAGACCTTACACATCTCATCAATGAAGTTTTGCATGTCCTCCTCTATCTTTGTTCCCGTATAGACCGATGAGTTCATCCGTAGGAAGTCCCTGAGCCTAGTTGCAGCCGTGGACTCCTCTGAGGTGAAACTAGGAGCTGAGGACCACGATTGTTACCTAAGGAGGATATTAGCTAAGTAGGCATGCTAATGGCTCCCCTAAACTCCGCCTCTGAGGTGGCTGGCTGTAGATATGCACGGGGCACATGTGGGACCTCAGTAATCCTGGCAGGCTGACCCCATCTCCTCGTCCCTATCTGAGTAGGGACCTCAGGTTGGGAATCCACAGTAGTTGGGACTAAGGCATCTCTCTGAGTAGCATTTCACTTTGGAGGGATATTCTGCAAATCTGTAAAGCACGAATTAGAACAAGACTTTCATAGTGTTAAGCTTTGCCACACGAACTCAGATCATAGAAGAAGTGTGACACTTCCTAATGTCATATAGCCTTCTACTTATAAAGTGTGGTGCACAACACACCCATAAACAAGACTCAACTAGACAAGGCTTCATAGACTCCCTAGGACACTTGAACTCTATGCCTCTAATACTAAGTTTGTCATGCCCCAGGAGGGTACCCTGGGTGTAACTGGAACTCAGAGACTATTTCTATCCCCCAAGAAAACTACCAAGCCTCATCGCATCCATCCAACCATATATCCACGGAAGATATTATAATTAGAAATGAAATAATAGTGAGTTATTCTATCTTGTCACATCTATGTCAAAAATAAGGACCATAGGCCAAAAGACTAGTCACCATCATCCATACCATCAAATAGAATTAAAAAACTCAGTTTAACGAGGGGGAAAGATCCCAACATCATAACATCATCTTTCTATGTCTATGAAGCCTCTATCTCTAATAAGTCTAGAAAGGTAGCATGACAGGCCATGGCTACCACAAACTCAGAATAACTGATAGCGTAAGAAAATAAACTAAAACAAATCCTTCGAATGCATGGGAGGACTCACCAAGTCCCTGGATCTTGGAATTTGCAAACATCAACGAATCATCTGCTAAAATCCTCTGTCTACTGAATCTGTATCATGAAATGATGCAGCACAAAATGGTGTCAGTACGTGTAATGTACGGTTTATAAATGGGCTAAAGTAAATAGTATAGTCAGAATATTATGAAATAACATCAACTCATCAGATAATCATCTCATCTCAAAATAAGAACTAGACACCATCAAATCAACATCAATCACGACTAATACCAACACATCGATATTACAGTACTATCAAGATGGAACCTATCTGGGAGTTTCTCTAACCGACAACTATCATCTGTATGCCAGTGATGATATTATGAAGCGATGTCATTGCTACATCTATATAGTACCTTGCCGGGATGTAGGACGAGTCTAGTATGTCAGTGGATCCATAAGTCTATCAAGTCCTTTTTTGGGACTGAGGAAACATCCGTTTTCATGGTCCAATCCTCTCCTACGCTGGCCATAATGAGTGCAAATGAAACTCCCTCTTACTCATTTTGGTGCTCAATACTCCTCCCAGGACTCAATGTGCTCATAAGCTATCAGACATCAAGGTTATTCACCATTGTTCTCTTTTGGACAAGGAACATCAACCCATTTTATCATTTATCAACTCAAGAAGTTAGGAACATTCTTTCAAGGTTAAACTCACCCTTTTAAGACTCTAAGGAAATCAATATCATCAACATCAATTATCAAGACATTTGACTCAGGACCCCGACCACAACAATTGGGCACACCCATATGATCAAGGCTTTAGACATCAACCATTAAGTTAATTCTTGTAGTCTTTAACAAAGTAATCATGTAGGGTTTAGATAATAATTCAAGTAAATCATTCAAAAAAGTAATTCAATTAATGATGATCATCAATCCAAGAAAATATGTATAATATAAAATAATTTTCAATAAAGCATTCAAGAATTTTACAGACAAAACCCATTACCTTCAACTATCAACTTTCTACAATCAAAGGAGGCACATGGGAGAATAATCCTATACTTTGGGTAACCTTACATACCTGGATGAAGAATTACTAATGCTTCTTCAAGGAATTGGACCCGAGTCTAGGAATCTTCAAGCCCTCTCTTCTTACTCCTTCAAGAACTCTCGTCTGGAAGTTAAGACAAAATGGGTTTTGAAACCCTTAGTCTGGTACAAATGACCCTTAAACACGTTTTTGAGACTTAGGATAGGTGGGAGAATGACCAAGAATCTCTTTCCATATTAAAAGAATAAAATTTGACTCTGAAATACCATGTTCACGACGTGTTAGGGGCATGAACGTGTCTATTTTCGCGAATTCTCGTTCTTTCCAATTATTATTGAAAAATTTAAAAAAAAAGTGTTAGTATGCATTCCGTCGCGCCAGGAGCGGCGGATTGACACCATATCTCAATTAATTAGCAAAATTTATTTTTTGACTTGGTTGCTCTAAAATCGGGTTGAAGCCATTTTCCCACTCAATTTTTTGCGCTGATCACAACTCCGATTTTGGATTTTTCATTGTAGCTTGAGAAGATGCGTTATGTGCACGATTACTTTCTAGGGGTATTTTGATAATTTTGCAAGTTGTTACAATTTCAAAATCCATGCTTGATTTTGGAAATTCGACTTCATATTCTTGATCAGGAGGCAAAATTAAGAGGAGAATGGGTATAACTCAAATTATAAAAGACCCGTTGCGAAAATAATTTTTGCTAATTTTAGGATTCTAGTGGCTGTCCGCACCTAGGCCGCAATGCACCTAAGGTGCGGACTAGTGTTGTTTGGCCAGCTCGTCTGGTCCATGTCGTGCCAGGGGCACAGACTAGTTTAGGATTTCCTAGTTTTTCTTATTTCATCCGAGGGAATTGGGGTCATTTACATATGAAATCTACCATACATAGCAATTTTTCAACTCTAAAACTCACAAAACCCTCTCTAAAACTCTCCAATGCTTTATCATAATCTCCATTCAAATTCAAGATTTCAAGCTCAATTTTGGAACTCAAGAACCCATCTCAAGTTTCAAGTTTTCGTCAACTCAATTTCAAGAAAATCCAAGTTTAAGGTATGTGGGTTTTCATCCATGCATCCTTTTACCCATGGAGCCCAACCTTCTCTTTTTACAAAAATTACATGATTTCAACTTGTATTACTTCTGGATATATTTTATTATGAGATATTAACATAAGTTATGTTGGAGTTTTATCAAGTATAGATTGATTATGCATGAATGACTACTTTTAACTTAATTCATGAGTTGATTTATGTCTATTGAGCCTATGCATGATTTGAGCTAGGAAAACTATGAACTATGATAAACTTTTGATATGGATTTCATGACACTCCAATTGGGGGTTTTGTAACAATGTTGGGGGTTGATTTTGAATTGATTTTACTCCTCTTGTTATACTCTTGAGTTGCATGACTTTGAACAAGTATCATGAACCCATCAAGTGTTTGATGAAATTGACAAGAATACTCAAGTTGTTGACGAACTATTACATGATTTACAAGTATTTTAAGATAATTATGGGCTCCCGAGCATGCATTGAAACCATGATGAGTCTTTATGATCTACAAGTAAACTGTTGAGCTTGTATTCTAAGTTTTTTGCTCTTGTGAATTGTGAAGCCTGCTAGAAGGGGTCATGAATCATGTATACTCCTTACCCTCTAGTACAAGGCAAATATCCACATGAAGGGGTCATGAATCATGTTGTATGCCTCACCCTCATTTTCGACTTATTCATATGTGTTATCTTACATCTGCATGAAGAGGTCATGAACCATGTTATTTACCTCACCCTCTTGTACGATTTGATACTATTTACTATCTTATGTGTACACGAAGGGGTCATGAACCAAGTTGTATACCTCACCCTCATGTACGGATCAATACTACTTAATATCTTATGTATACGTGAAGGGATCATGAACCATGTTGTATATCTTACACTCATGTACAACTTATTATGATGCATTACTTGATGTCTACATGAAGGGGTCATGAGCCATGTTCTAAGCCTCACCCTTATGTACGATGTAATACCATGTACTATCCACTACCTACTAGAAGGAGTCATGACTCATGCTATATTTCTCACCCTCTAGTTCAAGGTATTTGGATGAGCTATTTATGTCACTCTATTATGTTGAACAAGATATGCAAGGGAAATGTTTTACAAGCATGTTTTATCATGAGCATTGATCATGCACATCATATTAGGATTTTATATCTATTGATTAAGATTATGCATTTTGAATAATATGGTATATGTCTTTGATGCATTGCATCCCATATACTTAGTACATTCAAACTTACTAAGCATACTATATGCCTACATGATATTACCATGTAGGAGCTGGAGTTCCTATCGATCATCCTCTTCCATGTGACTAGTCGGGCTGTTCAAAGCTAGTTCTTGGTGATTCCTCACATCAGGGGATGATATCTATTTTCTTTCATGTTATGTTGAAACTTCTTCTTTATGATGAATACTTATTATTATGAGGGTGAACTTGAGAAGTGTCTTGGGCCCCGCCTCATTCTAAATTAGAGGTGTTATTGGATACTATGTTTTGTATATGCTATGAGCTTGACTCTTTTTTAAACTTTTATGATTAACAAAGATTTCCCATAGTCCTGTTTTCCTTTTTTACTAATTGACTCTTATTATTAATTAATTTTGCTTCTGCAACCAAGGATGTGTGCATGTTATAATCAAGAGGCTTGTTTGGGTTGTCTTCGGACTTCTCATTCTCCATGTCACGTGTAAGACCTAGGCTTGGGTCGTGATAAGCTTGGTATCAAAGCACTAGGTTGTTAATGGTCCTTAGAGATCCAACACACTGCGTCGATTAGAGTCTTATCATGGTTGTGAAGTGCACCACGACTGTGGATAGGAGGCTATGACGTGTTTTAGGATATGTTTCACTTCTCCATAATCTATGTCGTGCTCTAGATGTAAAAATAAGGCTTCTTCCCCTAATGAACACTCTTCTGCTCTTTTAGATCATGATGCTACCAAGAGGAAAACCAAGGAGGGCCCATGCACCCAAAAGGCAACCTGCTCATCCCGCTCCTCAAGCTTCTTAAGTTGAGTTCTAGAATGTTAGCACTATGTTGGCCCATGCTATGACCTACCAATTGAACCAAGGAGCCCAAGCTCCTCATGCTTATACTCTGGCCTCAAGAGTGAGGGATTTCACGAGGATGAACCCTCCATAGTTCCATGGGTCAAAAACAGAGGAAGATCTCCAAGAGTTCATCGATGAGGTGTATAAGGTCCTAGCTACTATGGGGTTGAATTCAGAGGAGAAGGAGGAACTAGCGACCTATCAACTTAAAGATGTGGCTCAAATTGTGTTTGTTCAATGGAATAGAGGAGAAATCATGATGCTATTCCTTGGGAGGAGTTCAAGGCCGCCTTCCTTAATCGGTTCTTCCCCATTGAGTTGAGAGAGGCTAAAATGATGGAATTCATGAACTTGAAGCAAGGTACCATGAGTGTGAGGGAGTGTTCCCTCAAATTCAACAAGCTCTTAAAGTATGCTCCTCATTTGATTGCCAATCCTAGAGCTAGAATGAAAAAATTCGTGTCGGGGGTCTCCATCTTAGTGAATGAATAGTGTCATACCACTATGCTCATAAATGATATGGACTTTTCTCGGCTCATGACATAGGCCTAACAACTTGAGGGGGAAAAACTTTGGAAGAGGAGAAGTGGAGAGTCCAAGAGGGATCGATTTGAGGGTGGTTTTTAAGGAGCTAAGGGTGATCGTTTCCAACAAGGTCACAAATTTCAAGGCCAAGGGTCCTATAGTGCTCCAAACGAGAGGTTTGCTAATGATGGGGTGCCTAACCCAAGGTTTCAATGTGGCAATGGTGGGATGACTAATCCTAGGTGCCAAAAGTGTGAGAGGAATCATAGTGGCAAAATGCTTGAGGGGTTCGAGTGCTTGCTTTGGGTGTGGGAGAGTAGGCCACAAGCTCGTTGATTGCCCTTATGTTCAAAACAAGGGCAATGGTGGTCACCCTCAAGAGCAAAGTGGTCACTTTGATCAAAGGGCTCAAGGTGTCTAACAAGGGGGTGCTCCATGTAACAATCGGTTCTATGCTCTCTAAAAAAACAAGGAGTGGATGAAGTTCTTGATGTCATTACCGGTATGATAAAGGTTTCTTATTATGACATGTATGCATTGTTGGATTTGGGTGCCACTCTCTCATTCATTACTCCATTTGTTGCTAATAGATTTCATGTATATCCCAAATTATTGTGTGATTCCTTTAAGTAGGCTATCCTCGTTGGTGAGTCCATTATCACTAGAAGAGTTTATAAAGGTTATCCCATGTGTTGTTGCATAAAACCTTACCTTGTGATTTTGTTGAACTTGATATGGTGGATTTTGATGTTATTCTCGGGGTAGACTTGTTACATGCATATCATGCTCCCATTGATTATAGAACCTGTAAGGTCAAGTTCTAGTTCTCTCATGAGCCCATCCTTGAGTGGGAAAGTTGTAATATGGTGGTTGAGGATAAACGACCTACTTGATACACTACAAAGGGCTAGTCATTTTTCTAAGATTGATCTTCGGTCCGGATACCACCAAGTGAGAGTGAGGGAGTGTGATATTCCCAAATAGCTTTTCGGACTAGGAATGAGCATTTTGAATTTATGGTAATGTCCTTTGGCTTGACTAATGCACTGAAAATATTTATGGACCACATCAATAGGGTCTTTAAATCATACCTTGACATATTGGAGTGGTATTCATGGATGATGTTTTGACTTACTCCCATAGTGAGGAGAGCACTGATACTTCTGAGGGTGGCCTTTGGCAGCTAAGTTTGACAAATGTGAGTTTGGGTAGAATGAAAGTGGTAAGAATTAGCCCTAGACCTTGACTCTGCTTTGTTAGAATTAAAGGTATTGGTGAAGGAGGAAAAGGTGGAGGTTTTCTCCCAAGGGGGAGATGGTGCCTTTAGGTACCAAGCTAGGTTATGTTTGCTTAATGTTGATAGGTTGAGGAGACGTGTTGGTCACCCAAGTGCTATAGTGTCCGTAGAAGTTGTGGGTTTTGTGGAAGGTAATTTGACCTATGAGGAGATCCCAATTGAGATTTTGGATAGACAAGTGAAAAGATTAAGGAACAAAGATGTAGCATCCGTCAAGGTCCTTTGGAGGAATCAACAAATTGGAAGTGCCACATGGAAAGCCGAGGCTGACATGAAAAATCATTATCCATTCCTCTTCCACTCTATTAAGCTGAAGGTAATAAATCAAGTCCCATCTATGATTTCAAGTCTTAAGTTTCAGCCCTCATGTCATTTTGCATGCATTAATGTTCATGGTAGCAAGTTTGTGGTGATTTTCATATTTATGTTGAGACTTTTTGAAAATGATGTTAAGGTGTATTTGTTGCGTTCATGTCGGACTGAAAACTTCATGTTCACTTCTCTCACGCATGTTCCTTTGACATTCGAGGACGAATGTTCCCAGGAGAGAGATATTGAAATGCCCCTCATGTGTTTCAGAATGCCCCATAATCATAATTTCCATATATCTCAAAATTCATGCATGATTTCCGAAATCCGACTTCATATTCTCGATAAGGGGGAAAATTGAGTGGGTGATGGTATAACTCGGATTTTAGAAGACCCGTAGCACAAATAATTTTCACTAATTTTAGGATTCCAGTGGCTGTCGGTGCCCAGGCCGCAAGGCGCCTGGGGCGTGGACTAATGTTGTTTGGCCTGCGCGTTTGATCTGCGTCACACAATGGGCGTGGATAGTGTAGGATTTTCCCAGTTTTTCTTATTTCATCTAATGGCATTGGGGTCATAACCCAATGGCCATTTAAATGTGAAATCTACCATACTTAGCCATTTTTCAACTCTAGAACTTACAAAACCCTCTCTAGAAAACCTCTCTAAGGCTTTATCAAAATCTCCATTCAAATTTAAGGATTTCAAGCTCAATTGCGGAACACAAGAACACATCTCAAGCTTCAAGTTTCCCTCAACTCAATTTCAAGAAAATCCAAATTTAAGGTATGTGGGTCTTCATCCATGGGCCCTTTCACCCATAGAGCCCAAACTTCTCTTTTTACGAAAATTCCATGATTTCAGGTTGTATTACTTATGGGTATCTTTTATTATGAAATATGAACATAAATTATGTTCTGGTTTTATCAAGTATAGATTGATTATACATGAATGTCTACTTTAAACCTATTCCATGAGTTGATTTATGTTTATTTAGACTATGTATGATTTGAGCTATAAACTATGATGAACTTTTGATATGGATTTCATGATACCCAAATTGGGGGTTTTATTACAATGTTCGTGGTTGATTTTGAATTTATTTTACTCTTCTTTTTATACTCTTGAGTTGCATGAATTTTAACAAGTATCATGAACCCATCATGTGCTTGATAAAATTACATGACAAGAATCCTCAAGTTATTGATGAACTATTACATGATTTATATGTCAAATGTTTTAAGATAATTATGGACTCCCAAGCATGCATTGAAATCATGATGAGTCTTTATGATCTACAAGTGAACTATTGAGCTCTTATGTTAAGTTTTATGCTCTTGTGAATTCTGAAGCCTACTAGAAGGGGTCATGAATCATGTCATACTCCTCACCCTCTAGTACAAGGAAAATGTCCACATGAAGGGGTCATGAATCATGTTGCACGCCTCACCCTCATGTGCGACTTATTAATATGTGTTATGTTACATCCACATGAAGGGGTCATGAACCATGTTATTTACCTTGCCGTCTTGTACGATTCGATAATATTTACTATCCTATGTCTACATCAAGGGGTCATGAACCATGTTGTATACCTCACCCTCATGTACGGATCAATACTACTTAATATCTTATGTCTACGTGAAGGGGTCATAAACCATGTTTTAAGCCTCACCCTCATGTACAACGTAATATCATGTACTATCCACTACCTACTAGAAGGGGTCAATATGTCAATCTATTATGTTGAAAAAGATATACAAGAGAAAATGTTTTACAAGCATGTTTTATCATGAGCATCGATCATGCACGTCCTATTGGGATGTTATATCGATTGATTAAGATAATGCATTTTGAATATTATGGCTTATGTCTTTGACGCATTGCTTCCCGCATACATAGTACATCTAAACGTACTAATGCATACTCTATTCTTACATAATATTAGCATGTAGGGACCGGAGCTCCTATCGGTCATCTTCCTGCATATGACTTGTCAGACCGTTCAAAGCTAGTTCTTGTTGAGTCCTCACATCTGGGGATTATTAATCCTATCTTCTTTCATGTAATGTTGAGACTTCTTCTTTATGATGGATACTTATTATTATAAGGGTGAGCTGAGGAACTGTCTTGGCCCCTGCCCTATTCTAAGTTACAGGTGTTGTTGGATGCAATGTTTTGTACATATTATGAGCTTGACTCTTTTTCATCCTTCTATGACTAACAAAGATTTCCCCTAGTCCCCTTTTCCCTTTTTATTAATTGACTCTCATTATAGATTAATTTTGCTTACACAACTAACGATATGTGCATGTTACAATCAAGAGGCTTGTTCAGGTTGTCTTCGACTTCTCATTCGCCGTGTAACGTCTAGGCCCTAGGCTTGGGTAGTAACAAGCTAAGATACCAGAGCAGATTGTGCATCCCCGATGTTGATGGTATTCGAGATAGAATCATGGCTAAAGCTCATAACACTATGCACTCCATTCATCCTGGCTCTACCAAGATGTACCACGACTTGAGAGAGGTCTATTGGTGGAATAGAATGAAGAGAGATACTGCTAAATTTGTTTCAAAGTGCTCAAACTGCCAGCAAGTGAAAGTTGAGCATCAAAGGCCATGTGGATTAGCTCAGAACATTTAGATTCCAAAATGGAAGTGGGAGATGATCAATATGGACTTCATTACTTGTCTGTCAAGGTTTAGAAAGCAACATGATTTGATATGGGTGATTGTGGATAGGATGACTAAATCGGCTCACTTCTTAGCAGTCAAGACCACTAACACTGTGGAGGAGTATGCCAAGTTGTACATCCAAGAGACTGTGAGGTTGTATGGAGTTCCCTTGTCTATCATCTCAGACAAAGGATCTCAATTCGCCTCCTAATTTTTGCAATCGTTCCAAAAAGGATTGGGTATGAAAGTAAATTTGAGCACAACCTTTCATCCATAGATAGATGGTCAGGCATAGAGTATAATTCAGACATTAGAAGATATGTTGAGAGCCTGTATTCTTGATTTCAAGGGAAATTGGAATGATCACCTACAATTGATGGTTTTCTTGGTTGCTCTCTTTTTTTTCTAAGTATGGGAAGCTCTTCTTGTACAAGACATATATACATATATATAGGCAACAAGTCTTCACTTGAACCAATCAAAAAGAGCCACAACACATGACCCCACTAACAATTTTAAATCTTAAAGACCACACTTTAGAAGAAATTTACATTTGGTCCCAAACTTTACCAAATTGAACCAATTAAGGACTTACGGGTTCTAACAACGTGAGGGAGGAGAAAGACGAATTGTATAATTATCAATTGAATTGTTATTAGTATTGAAAACACTTGTGATCCCAATCTCCATTGTCTTATACATAGCAGCCAACTGAGATGGGATATCAATGTGGTCAAATAGATTGGATTGAAAGGTGTGTTATCATGAGAGATACTTTAAATAATAATATTGTCAACATTTCCACAAATTGCATCAATGCTACAACATTTATTGCTTTAGTTCCACTGACAGTAAAACCTCGGCTTGCAATTGTATGGAAGTTCTGACCTTCAGCAATAGGATCATTCTGCAACACTCACAATTTAAGCAAGGACTTGGACTACAATGAGTTTCCCCTGTTGTTTATTTTGATTTATGAGGAAAAAAATCAAACTTTCAAAGAAAACCAGTACACCACAAGGTCAATAAACGAAATTAAGGACCTACCCTCCCAATATCAATGCCATAAAAATGCACCATGACACCGTACTTATTCATCTCCACAGCTGCATTGATTTCCTCTAAGAGTCTGAGACTCTCTTAAATGTTTGATTCAAATGCCCTAGTTTTTCTTACAACAGAATGAGTCCTTTGAGAATCCTGTATTTTTAAATATTAAGCATAAACAACAATAACAACATACCTGGAATCCCATAAGTGGAGTCCGGGGAGGGTAGAATGTACACAAGCTAAACCATTACCTCATAGAGGTAGAGAGGTTGTTTCCTCGAAACCCTTGTCTCAAAAACCCATAAGCAGAATAAACTAGATAACTATATAAAGCATATCCATATGTGTGATTTATACACAAAAGAGGTAAAGTAATTAGCTTATTCGTCACGTACACAGAATGGAAAAATGAAAACAAGAAAGTACATGGGAAGTTAACCTTGAGAGCTTGTTTTCCTAATGAAGTACTCCAGAGGTAGCGACGAAATCGCATAATTTTTCCCATTCAAGGACCCTGAGACTGTCCAGAATTACTGATGGTTGTTTAGAGGCTATTCCAGATCTCGAGTCCAGTGGTTTGTTTAGGAAGGCATGGATATTAAAGGTAATGGACTCCCTAAATCGGCATGAAATGTTTGCAAAGCAAATGCTTCGGTGGCGAACGAAGGTAATGAATTGGAAAGCATTGTGGCTGAAAGGAGCATCATGCATTTGAAAATGGATAGTTCAAGTAGATGATTTGCAGAAGAAGTGGCAAAAGCACCAGTGACGGGAAGAGGGATTGTGCGAAAGCAGATAGACTTTAGTAAGATTGATGGTTACAGTCGAAGGCACATAAATTGCGCCATGAAGATCTTGGCTTTCGCCCACAACCATGTCATTTTTAACCATGAAATTTTCAGAAATAGCTAACTGATGAAACACAATAGAGCCTCCTTAGCTACAATTTTTCTAATTATATTCCATAACTATAGTTTCAATTGTTATGTCTAGCTGACAATATTTGGAATTAATCAAAATGCCTAAAAGTTGGCTTGACCACTACAGTCATAAAAAATATATCTTTTATGAGTTCCAAATTTATACTAAGTCACGTTCTATGATTACAAACAACTCTAGCATGGCCAACTCTAAAGCTAATAGTTCATGGATTTTGTTTTCAAATTCTTTCCCTCATAAGACATGAGTAAGGGTGAGTACACATCACACTCTCAGACCCCACAAGTGGGATGTTACAGGCTATTTTATTGCTATTGTATATTTGGTTAGTTGATCAGTATGAATTCATGTTCTCTTAGACAATTTTCAATGAATAATCAAGTTTTTTTGAAGCTATATACATAAGGATTAAGTGAGTGAGTATCCGAATTGCCAATATTCTCGATGAGTGAATGATTTTTAATTAGAACACATGTTGTCATTGTCACGCTCAGGGAGTGTACCCTAGACGTAACAAGCACCTAGAGACTATTGCTAGTCCCCGAGCGAACCACTTGGCCTTATCACATTCATTCAATCAGTAAACTCTACCAATCAACGGGAAATAAAAAGGAAGTAAATGGGACATATCATCTAGTCTCAAAATAGTATTATAAATAAAAGGCTAGTAGAAAGAACTAGCTCACAATCTTATCAGTCAACATCAACCTCTAGTCTATGAAGCCTCTATTACTATCAGGTGGTGCCAATGACAGACCCAGGGCTACCTCAATCAAAATTAAGCTAAGCAATTCTAACTCTAAAGCAAGATGAAAATTAGGTAATGAATCCGCTGAAGAAGGGGAGGCTCACCAATCTGCTGAACGTCCAAAGATCCTCAACGATGCGCCTACTGATGATCTCTATCCCTTGTATTTATATCATAAAATGACGCAGCACTAGAGTGGCATCAGTACGTGGAATGTAACGCATGTAAAATAGTTGAATGAACCCGAAAAGGTAGAACAATATAGAAACAACAATCAACTCAATATAGAACTAATCAATATGCCAAATGTCTATCTAAAGCAAGAATAAAAAGTAGACAAATGACCCATCAACCAATCTACTCATCAATGAAATCAAACTTGTCTCAGAAGGACTCATCTCAACTCATCTCATCTCATCTTATCTCATCTCGACTCAGAGTACTCAAGGAGAAAACTTTCTAGGAGTTTCTCTTATCCGACAACAATCACTTATATCTAGTGACTATACAATAATCACGCTGATTTTGTCATAGCCATTCCATACTTGCTAGGTAGGGAACGAATCGAATCCACTAGGGACCCAAGCAATCAAACTAGTCCTCTATTGTTTCAGGGACTCTATCAAGAGGGGACCTTAACATAATGTGGTATGATGGTCCTAATCCTCACCTGCCTTTGGATACATAGTTTGAGGAGTGCGAGTTGGGTTTAGTCTTACTCTTTTGGTTCTCGCTACTCCTCCCATGACATCAATGCTCATAAAATAATCGATTCAATCAATCCAATCAATACGATCATATCATCTCAAATCGTCTCATCTCAAATCAGCCTCGTAGAGGCAATCATCATTCAATCAGTCTCCTAGAGACTCTCATCATCTCATCAATCAACATCTCAATCAATAGCTCAAGGCTTAAAACAATCATTAGGGAACAATTGAATAGACAAATCATTCGAGTTCATTTTTGGAGACTCAAGGAACTACCAAGCTCTATCAACTCATCATCTCATCATTCTCACATCACAATCACAATCGCCATTCTAAATTCAAGACTCTGTGCTACATCCCTAGGTTCATTCATGCATACTTTCAAAATAATCATGTAGGGTTATACAATATCTCATGAAAAATATTCAATTTAAGAACATAAGTTTATGATGATCATCAACCTATGAAAAAATGTGTAAGTAATGTAATTTTCAAGAAAATCTTCAAGAAGTCATTCAAGAATCATGTATGTAGACTCATTAGACTTTCAGCTCTTCTAAGACCATATATAGGGAAAATGAGAGAACAATCTCATGCTTTTAGTTTAGCCTTACATACCTGGGAAAAAGCTCTTCCAATCAACTGTCAAGAATTTTCCTTGAATTCTTCAATCTCGCGTTCTTCTTTCTTTTCTCTCAAGTCCTAACTTTCAACTGTTGTGAAAAAGGACTTAGAATGGGGTTTAAGACCCTATTTACTCATAAAACTGACCTAAATTGGTCGTGCTTTGAGTTTAGGAGGGTTGGAAATTGTCGGGAATCACCCTCAACTTAAAAGAAAAAGTTTCATCCCGAAAATGCCCAGTCAAATGTTGCAGACTGGGCGCGGACATGTGTATTTCCCTTCCCAAAATTTCCCATCGAAAGTATTTAGAAAAAACCAAGTGTTTATCCATGTCCCTAGCGTGTAGCGCCTTGAAAGCAGACCAACACTATTTCGTAATTAATTGAAAAAATTATCTTTTGAGTCGGTCGGCCAAAAATTCGACCAAGACCATTTTTCACTCATTTTTTTATGCTAATCGCAAATTTGGTCTCAGATTTTCCATCATAGCTTGGGAAGATGCATTAAGCGCATAATTCCATTCTAAGGATATTTCGATAATTTTACTGGGCATTACATCTTCTCCACCTTGGGATTATTCGTCCTCGAATGGCGAGTAAAGGTGGATATGAAGGCAGGAATAGACTCAAAACTCATCTCACCATTCATATCTATCAATCAAACTCTCGATTCTATCTCAATCATCAATCAGCTCTATTCTAACTCAAGAATAGACAATCAACAAAAAAAGACAATCAATTTAGTTAAGGGTAAGATAATTTACCTTCAACATTTTCATCATTTGGCACGAATAGGTGTGGATATTTTTCTTTCATCTCTTCCTCAGCTTCCCATGTGGCCTCCTCAACTAATTGATTCCTCCACAAGACTTTGACTGAGGCTATCTCTTTGGTTCTCAATTTGCAAATCTGACAATCAAGGATTTGGATCAAAATTTCTTTGTAGGTTAAGCTATCCTTCACTCTAATGCTCTCTACAGGGATTACCAAGTTAGGATCACCCAAATATTTCTTCAACATCGACACATGAAACACTGGATGGATACCGTCTAACTCGGAAGGCAACTTTAATTCATAGGCAACTTTCCCAATCCTCTTCACAATCTGATAAGGTCTAATATAGCGTGGACTCAATTTACCCTTCTTCCCAACTCTCATGACACCTTTCAGAGGTGACGCTTTAAAATATACTCAATCATTCACCTCGAGTTCTAAATCTCTCATCCTTACATCGGTATAGGATTTGTGGCGACTCTGGGCAGTCTTCAATCTCTCTTTAATGACCTTGACCTTCTCCATTGATTGATGGACAAGATCAGGTCCGACCAACTCTTCTTCTCCAACCTCGCTCCACCCAATCGGTGATCTACACCTCCTCCCATATAAGGCTTCTCCAACCTCGAACCACCCAATCAGTGATCTACACCTCCTCCCATATAAGTCTTCGTAGGCGTGATAACTTTGGTCTTCGTAACTTTGAAGCTCATGGTGGAAGTAGTTCAATAAGTATTTACTTTTAGGAAGGAAGGTATCTTCTTGAGTGTCAAATGTAGATGAAATCTAAAAACAGAGTATAGAAAACAAAGAGGGTAGTCATTTTACCTCAAATGACTATATATGTTCTGCTTATCATACTATTAGATGTTGAAATGGGATAATTATATGCTTTAACATTAACATATGTAGGAGTATTAATGACACCATAATATATTATTACAAAGTAAACAAAAATAGAGACAGTAACAGATATATTTTTCATGTTGTGATCAATTTCTTCTATACCATTTTCAAACAGTATGACCTGTTACATTTAAATTGAGGATAGAATGTCAGTATTATACACAAGAAATCTGCAATTAATTATTTTCATTCCATTTAAAATTGTAAGAGTAATATGATGTGTTAATAAAGGAAGCACATATTCATTCCTTAAGTGCCAAGGTCCCCCTCTACTTTAATGGGATTTATGGTAGTTTAAAATGGACCATTTTCTTCGCCTTAATCCCATAGTTTGATCAATATAAAATGATGCGAAATCTACTTCGAACTTTTGTGATCAAACACTTACCAGAGAATCTAATTATCAAGTGAAGGATTAACATTCAACTTGACTAATCAATAAATATGAACACTCATGGTAAGTTGAAGTTGCATCTCATCCGCAAATATAGCATAAGAATTTGACAATTAATATGGACTAACTATTATGCTACAAAAGCTAATGAATATGATCTCAATATGAAAAGTCTTGTTTAGGTTGTGGTCCAGAAAAACAATATTCTTGCAGTCTTGATGACATAATTCACATAAGCTTCCATGACGAAATAGTATAATATAGAGTTATTCATGTAATATCAAAGGGGAAAATTTATTCATCCAGCCATATTCCTCTTAGGACAGTGAAATCTATAAATAGAAAGAAGTCACTATTTGCGATGCACAAAACACATACAATTATATTGTACTGCAAAATAGAGGAAAATGAAGGAAACATAGTATGACACTAATTGAGAATACAACAAATTTCATTGACTAAAGTTGTTAAAGGCACATACAACAAACTCCTCAATTTTATCCTCCTCTTCTCTTCTCTTTAGCCTTAGTCTTTTTCAAGAACTTATAATGGTTTAGGAATGAGGTTTAAAACTCTTTTTATGCTTAAAATGATCAATTTTGATCGTGTTTTGAGTTTAGGAGGGGTTGGAAAAGGTCTGGAATGCCCCTCAGGAAAAATGAAAAAAAATTCATCTCGGGACATGGGTCCGTGACGTGGACCCTGCCAGTTTTGGGTATTTCTCACTAAAAATTCTCCGAACGAGTTATCTAATCCCATATAAAATTTTTGGAACAAAATTAAGTGGTTGTCTGCGGGAAATGCTCATCGCACACCTGTTGTGCACCCTCATTGGAAATCGTTTTCACATCAAAAAATTAGCTTTTGATCTGATTGCTCTAAAAATCAACCAAGACCACTTTTCTACTCAATTTTCATTTTTGATCGCGTATCCGGCCTCAAATTTGTCATCGGAGCATGGGAAGATGTGTTATGCGCACCTCTCTCCTCTAGGGATAATTTGGTAATTTTGTCGGCCGTTACAACTATTTAGCAGAGAAATTTTGAAGGAAAAAATTTCATATTCAAATTTGAAGAATAATAAATTACAAAACAAAGAAAAATGAGGAGTTAAAAAATAAAGAAGAGGAACAAAAGAAAATGTCAATAGAAAAGGACTATGTTGAGAAATATAAAATAAATAAATAAATAAATAAATAAAGAGAAAAATAACCTAAAAAGAAAAACAAGTATATTGGTTATTTTGTGAGTGTAAAATTCAAAGTTTTCTTTTACGACATGATATTTAGAATTCAATATCAATTTTTTTAATTAATTTAATTTAGAATTTAACACAATGGCAATTATTAGTATTATCTATAGAAATAAAGTTGCTTTCATAATTCTTTTATATTTTTAGAATTAAAAATTAACTCTTTAATAAATACTTTCAATATTAACATAAAATGAATAGATACTTATTGAAGACAATAATAAAATGAATCATAATTTCGACAAAGCTAACCATAAATAAATTATACTTAAGCTAATCAAAGATTTGTATATATTATCATATGCAAAGCTTCTGGTGCAAATATTACAAATAGAAGATAACAATATGTGGAAAATAAATACCACTTGCAATAATATATGCAGATTGGTGTTTTTTCTCAAAGATATAAATAATTTATATATTCCTCGAACATAAAATGTGCTAATTCATAATATAATGCACTTTTCTATTTCCTCTATGCATAGAACATTTTGGAATTCAGTTTTTCCACGTTTGCTTGTAAATGATGTATTTAAATCGTTTCAGCATTTGAAACAAATGATAAAGTAATATATTAAAATTGTTTAC
>JAPFFP010059288.1:0-27484 GCA_026153255.1 Solanum medicagineum | reverse complement strand
CATTTTTACTCCATTCAAGCTTAATATATGAACTAAGTCCTTTCTATGATTTCACGTCTTAAGTTTCATCCCTTATGTAATTTTTGCATGCATTCATGTTCATGGTAACAAGTTATGGTGATTTTGACCTTCATGTTGAAACTTTTTAAAATGGTATTTAAGTACATTTGTTACATTCATGTCAGGCTGAAAGTCTCCCAATAGCATCTCTTATGCATGTTTCCTTGACATTCGGGGATGAATGTTCCCAAGGGGGAGATATTTAAACCCCCCTCATACGCCTCGGAATGCCCCATAATCATAATTCTCATATATCTCAAAATCCGTACATGATTTCAAAAATCTGACTTCATATTCTTGTTCAGGGGGGAAAATTGAGTGGGGAAGGGGTATAATCTAGATTTTAGAAGACCCATTGCGAAAAATAAATTTTGCTAATTGTTCCATAAAGCCTGCGCGCCCAGGCCGCGACACGCCTGGGGCGCGCAGTAGTGTAAAATGGTGAGGTGTGCCTGGTCCACGTCACGCCTGGGGCGCCGATCAGTGCAAATATTGCCTTGTTTTTCTTATTCTTTCCAAGGGCATCGGTGTAGTAGCCCCATGCCCATTTAAACGTAAAAAAATCTCCCATACTTAGCCATTTTTCAACTCTATAACTCACAAAACCCTCTCTAAAACCTTTCCAAGACTTTATCAAATTTCTCATTCAAATTCAAGGATATCAAGCTTAATTTTGGAACAGAAGGACCTAATCTAAGCTCCAAGTTTCCTTCAAGCTCACCACAAGAAAACCCATGTTTAAGGTATGTGGTGTTCATCCATGGGTCCTTTCACCCATAGAGCGCAACCTTCTCTTTTTATGAAACTTGCATGATTTCAAGTTGTAATACCTATGGGTATCTCTTATTATGAATTTTGAGTAAAACTTATGTTGGGGTTTTATCAAGTATTGTTGCTTATGCATGAATATCTATTTTTATGCTTATAGTATGAGTTGATTTATGTCCATTGAGATTATACATGATTTGAACTATGAAAACTATGATCTATGGTGAACTTTTGAGATGGATTTTATGATATCCAAATTAGGGGTTTTACTACAGTATTGGTAGGTTGATTTGAATAACTTTCAGATGATTTGATTTTACTCCTTGTTCTATACTCTTGAATTTCATATTCCCACCATGTATTTGATCAAATTACTCGACAAGGATTCTTGATGTTAAGAAGGTATTATTGTATGAATATACGTGATAAGCATGTTATAATTCTTTATGGGTTTCCAAGTATGTATTAACTCAAGAAAAGTTCCCATGATCTACAAGAGAATGCTAGAGCTCTTATGCTATGTTTTACTCTCATGTGAACTGTGAAACCCTTTCTTGATTCTTTGATATGATGGTTTAAAGAGCTATTTTGTACTCCTAGCGAAAAGATTATATCATAAGGTAAGGACATCTTATAACACCTACCGAAAAGGGCATGTTGTAAGGTACAATAAATTGTGGCTCCTACCTAAAAAATTATATCGTAAGGTAACGACATCTTATAACACCTACCGAAAAGGCCATGTCGTAATGTAGAAAATCATGACTTTTACCTAAACTACTATACTTTAAGATAAGGACATCGTAAAATGCCTATCGAAAAGGTCATGCCGTAAGGTAGAATAATTCATGGTTCCTACCTAAAAGATTGTATTGTAAAGTAGGGGACATCTTATACTACTTACCAAAAAGGCTATGTCTTTAGGTAGGGGCTTTGTAACTCTCTCCGAAAAGGTAATACCGTAAGGTCAGTGGGTGGCTATTTGGCCCTCACATATATGTCTGTGTAAGGGTTGAGCATATATTCTATATTGAGCCTATGTTCCTTGATTATGATTAAGCATCTTGTTGTTATGGCTTATGATTCCTATTACTGTAGCAACCCAAGCCTAGGGCCTAGATGTGACATTGTGATGGGGAATCCGAAGGGACCCAAAACGATCCTCTTAACATATCATTACATATCCATGATTACGGAAGCAATTAAACAACAATAGAAAAATAGAAATAAGGCCAAGGGGACTATGGGAAATCTTTCATATCATAAAAACATCAAGAGAGTCAAAGCTCATAACATCATTACATAACTTGTCCAAGAACTTCCTCTACACATAGAATTGAGCGTGGGCCAAGACAACTTTATAGGCTCACCCTCATAGTCAAAAGCAAACAAATAGATAATTAAAGTCTTTACATAACATAAGAACAAGAGATATCATCCTCAGAGTTGAGGACTCACCAAACTTGCTTTGTGAAGGGTAGTACTAGCCATGGGGAGGATTAAATGACCATGAGGAGCTCCAGTTCCTACATGGTAACATCATGTAGGCATAGAGGATACATTAGTACATTTGAATGTACTACGTATGTAGGATTTAATGCTACAAGAGAAAGGCAACATAGGCAAAATGAAATATCAAAAGCAATGGATAGCATGATAACAATATGACATGTACGCATGATATTTGAAGTAAAACATGCTTATATAGAACATATTACATGTGTAGTAAGAGACCATATAGACCAAGCAACTTAGTACTTGGAATCCAAGGCATGCCACCTGCTTGGAAAGTGGATGAGGTATCTACCCTTCGTCTATGGTAGTACGAGATTGCCACCACCCGACAAGGTGGATGAGGAATATACCCCTCATTCATGGTAGTACAGGATCGCTACCACCCCACAAGGTGGATGAGTTATATACCCATCATCTATGGTAGTACAGGATTACCACCACCTAACAAGGTGGATGAGGTATATACGCCTCATCTATGGTATGGTCACTTGCAACACTATAGCTACTTTCCATGAAATCATCACATTCATACACTACTTTCATTATCATAAAGTCGCTTGTCTCATAGGCCATACAATAGATCATCAATAACTCAAGAACCATAATCTGGACATTTTATCAAACACTTAGTGGGTATGTAATGCTAGAGTAAAATCATGCAATTCAAGAGTGAATCATGCAAGAAAACTTGAAGTAAATCAACCCACCAACACTTGGTAACACCCTCATACAATATACATTGAAACCCTTCATCAAATATCAAAATAGATACTAGATTCATAGCTCAAAATATTCTAAAACAGTCACACTTTCATAAAACCCCAACATAGATTATAGTCAAATTCATCATAAAAGACCTATAAGTAAAATCAACTTAGATGCATGATATTATGTAAAAAGGAAGCTTGGGTACCATGGGTGAAAGGACCCAATGGTTGAAACCCACATACCATAACTTTGGAGAATTTCTCGGTGAAGATTGGAATGGAGACTTGAAGCTTGAATGAAATCCTTAAGATTTCGAAATGAGTTTTCTCACTTGAATTTTGAGTGAAATATTTGTCCAAGTGTGTGGGAGAGTATTAGGGCATGTCTTGTATGATATGGTGTTGAAATATAGCTAAGTAAAGGTATTTTCACGCATGTGAAGACTTAGACCCAAAACCCAAAAGCCTTGGACCGAACAACAAAAACTGCGCAAAAACACACTAGTCCGCACCCTAGCAGCGTCACGCCAAGGGCATGGATCAACACTGGATAAGAAAAATTATGGAAAATGAAATTTTGATACGGTTGCTCTAAAATCAGGGCTACACCTTCCCCACTCAATTGTTCCCCCAATCAAGAATATGAAATCAGATTTTTGGTATCACGCACAAATTTTGAGATATATGGAAATTATGATTATGGGCACTTTCGAGGCACATTTTTGGGCACTTTTGGGGGTCGTATCAATATCTCCCCCTTGGGAACATTCTTCCCCGAATGTCAAAGAAGCGTGCATAAGAAGTGTAATAATGAAGAAATCATCCCCAACGAGAATGCAATAATGCACTTAAACATCATTTCAAAAATCTCAACGTTAGTGTCAAAATCACCATGAATTTATCAACATAAACATGAATGCATATGACATATGCGGCTGATACATGAGACATGAAATCACATAGAAGACTTCGAATTTGTTCCTTAGGCTTGACTAGAATGGAAGAGATAGGGATATCTCTTTTGCATGTCCGCTTCGGCCTCCGATGTAGCACTTTTGACTTATTGATTCCTCTAAAGGACCTTAAAGGAAGCCACATCCTTGTTCCTCAAACTCTTCACTTGTCTAACCAAGATCTCTACTAGAACCTCTTCATAAGTCAAGTTGTCTAAAACAACACCCACAATATCCAATGGAACAATACCATTTGGATCACCCACAGATTTCCTCAACATGGATACACGAAAAATCAGACGAACCAAGTCCATTTCACTATGAAACTCCAACTCATAGGTTAATTTACCAATCCTCCCCAACACCCTATAAGGACCCATATATGTTGGACTCAATTTACCATTCTTGCCAAAACGAAACCAAACCCTTCATGGGTGAGCCCTTTAAATAGACCCAGTCACCAACTTTAAATTCAAGCTCCCTTCTCCTCATATCGACATTGGACTTTTGATGACTTTGGGCTGTTTTCAACCTTTCCCAAATCAACCTTACCTTCTCCATATCCTCCATGACAAGATCCAAACCCAACAATGCCATTTCCCCTACCTCAAACCATCCAACCGAGGACCTACAACGTCTACCATAGAGAGCCTCAAAAGGAGCCATACCAATGCTTAAATGATAACTATTATCATAAGAAAACTCAATCAATGGAGATGATCATCCCAACTACCCTTAAACTCCAAAATACAAGCTGTAATAATATCCTCAAGAGTTTGGATAGTTCTTTCGGCTTGGCCATCTGTTTGAGGGTGGAAGCTCGTACTAAGCTTAATCTTGGTACCAAGACCTCTTTAGAAGGACCTCCAAAAGTGAGAAGTGAATTGAGCACCATGATCCGATATGATAGACAAGGGCACCCCATGCAAATCTAACGAACTCATGAATGTACAATTTAGCATAGTCTTCGGCCCCATAAGTAGTCTTAATCGGTAGGAAATAAGCCGACATTGTCATTCCATCAACCACAACACAAATAGAATCAAACCCTTTCTAGTCTTAGGCAACCCAAGCACAAAATTCATGTTAATTTCCTCCCATTTCCAAGTAGGAATCTCTATATCTTGGGTGAGGCCACCCTGCCTTTGGTGTTCGACTTTCACTTGTTGGCAACTATTACAACTGGATACAGATTTGGCAATGTCCCCCTTCATACCTCCCCACCAAAACACATCCCTCAAATCTCTATACATCTTTGTAAAACTAGGGTGAATAGAATAGGAAGAATTATGAGCCTCATCAAGAATCTTCTCTCTCAAGCCATCAAGGGCACCATCTCCCCCTTGGGAGAAAACCTCCACATTGCCCTCTCACACCAAGGCCTTCAATCCTAACAAGGAGGGGCCAAGATCTTACTTTGATTTTACCTCATCCACCAAGGAAGATTTTCAACTATTAACAACCACAATACCACCATTATCAACCTCTTCCAACATAACCCCTAAACTAGCCAACCGATGGACCTCTCTAGCCACCTCTCTGCTCCCATCATCAACATGAGCTAGGCTACCCATAGACACCCTACTCAAAGCATCTGCCGCAACATTAAATTTATCGGGATTATAATGCACACTCATATCATAATCCTTAAGGAGAGGATACTTATTATTTATGGTGACCTATTTAGTTGCCGATAGTCAATACACATTCTAAGGAACTCATCTTTCTTCTTCACAAACAACACCGGTGCACCCAAAAGGGATTGGCTAGGCCTAATAAAACCTTTCTCCAACAAGTCCTTCAATTGTTCCTTCAACTCCTTTAACTCCACTGGGGCCATACGGTAAGGGGGAATAGAAATAGGTTGAGTATCGGGGAGGAGGTCTATGCCAAAATCTATTTCTCTTTCGAGAGGAACACTGAGAAGGACATTTGGGAAGACATCAAGGAATTCATTATCCACCGGAACTGACTCTATCAGAAGGACTTTGGACTCAACATCCCTAACCCTCACAAGATGGTAGAGACAGCCCTTAGAGATAAACTTTTGGGATTTAAGAGATAAACCTACCCTTGACCACCACATCATGACTCTCCCACTCAAGGACGGGTTCATTTGGGAATTGGAATTTGACCCTACGAGTTTTACAATAAATAGAGGCATAATATGCATACAACCAATCCATCCAAAGAATGACATCAAAATCCACCATATCCAACTCAACAAGATCACAAGGCAATATGCAAGATGCAAACAAGACAATATCTATAGACCTTTGGCAATAGACACCTCATAAGACTCACACAACAATGCGGTTCAACATGAAACCTTCTGACTACAAAAGGAGTAACAAAAAAAGAGTGGTACCCAGGTCTATCAATGCATATATACTAAAATCAAAGACTTTTAACATACAGGTAATGACATCGGGCACCTGATAAACTCCTTGCCTCCCTTGAAAAGCATAGAATCGATTGTGCCTTTGGGCACCACCTTATTGGCCTCCACTCCCCAAAGGAACCACATTAGTACCTCAGCCTTGTAAATGAATATCCTTACCCTTGTTCCGCCTGCGTGGGAAATCTGTCATCTTGTGGCTTACTTATGCACAACCAAAATAAGCATTGGTATCCCTCAAACATGGGCCACCATGGCCCTTACTAAATTTTGGACACATAGCATTAGGTACCACACCAGCATCACCTTGGGCTCTTGGGTAGTCATTGGAAAACCTCCTATTAGAAGCATGAGAAGACCCTTGGCCTTGATGAAATCGACCACCTTTGGCACTTTGGAACCTACCATCAAGATGGGCCCTCTTAGCCTCAATACCTCTCCTCTTTCTCAACTTCTCCCCCTCCAATTATTCGGCATAGGTCATAAGGCAGGACAAGTCCACATCACTAATTAACATAGCGGCACGACACTCCTCATTCACCAAATTGGAAACACCCATCACGAACTTATTCATTCTAAACCTCGGGTCGACAACTAAGTGTGGAGTATATTATGAGTTTTGGTTGAACTTGAGGGCATACTCCTTCACACTCATAGATCCTTGCTTCAAATTCATGAACTCCATCATTTTGGCCTCCCTAAGCTCAAGAGGGAAGAACCGGTTGAGAAATACCTCCTTAAATTCCTTTCATAGGATCACATTGTTGTTCCCCTTTTCCTCCTTCTGTTGAGTATACCTTATTTGGGCCACCCCTTGAGTTGGTAAGCCGCTAACTCCGCATTTTGCTCCGATCTAACACCCATAATAGCCAACACTTTGTACACATCATCAACAAATTCTTGAGGGTCCTCATCCATTTTAGACCCGTAGAACTTCGGTGGGTTTGTCCTCATAAAGTCCCTCAACTGAGATACTGGAGTGGGAGCATGAGGGACTTGGGCCATTTGATTGCCTTCATTAGCCATAGCTTGAGAGCATCCCGGATCTCTCCATGAGCCAGTTGTTCCTCGGGTGTGCAGACTCTTTTTCCTCCTGTATTAGGCATGATCTAAAAATGGCAAAGAATATTCATTAGAGTTGAAACCTTACCTAACTTGTATAGCACAACATAGATCATGAAGAAGGGAAACATTTCCTAAAACGTCTCATAGCCTCTTAGTCATAGTTGTGGTGCACAACACAACCATGAATAATACTCTAATCAACACAATGTGTTAGATGTCAAGGACCATTAACAACTTAGTGCTCTAATACCAAGTTTGTCATGACCCAAGACTAGGGCCCAGACATGACACGGTGAATGGGGAACCCGAAGGGACCCCAATCAAGCCTCTTATCATATCATTACACATGCTTGATCGTGGAAGCAATTCAATAACAATAGAAGAATAGAAATAAGGGCTAATAGACTAAGGGAAGTCTTTGATATTATAAAATCATCAAGAGAGTCAAAGCTCATAGCATCATTACATAACATGTCCAACAACACCTCTAAACTTACAATTGGGCAAGCGAAGGCCAAGACAAGTTTACGGGCTCACCCTCATACTCAAAAGCATACAAACAGATAATGAAACTCTTTACATAACATAAGAACAAGATATATCATCCCTGGAGTTAAGGACTCATCAAACTTGCTTAGTGAAAGTAGTACTAGCCACGGGAAGGATGAGGATGATCGTGAGGAGCTCCGATTCATACATGGTAGCATCATATTGGCATAGAGTATGCATTTAGTACAATTGAATGTACTAAGTATGTAGGTGCAATGCAACAAGAGATATGCAACATAAGCAAAATGTAATATTAAAAGCAATGGATAGCACGAAAATAATATGACATGTATGTATGATACTTGAAGAAAAACATGCTTATATAGAACATATTACATGTATAGTAAGAGACCATCATCATAAACCAAACAACTTAGTACTTGGAATCCAAGGCATGCCACCCGCTTGGAAGGTGTATAAGGTATATACCCCTCATCTATGGTAGTACAGAATTGCCACCACCTGACAAGGTGGATGAGGTATATACCCCTCATATATGGTAGTATGGGATTGCCACCACCTGACAAGGTGAATGAGGTATATACCCATCATCTATGGTAGTACGTGATTTCCACCAACCGATAAGGTGGATGAGGTATATACCCCTCATCTATGATATGGTAACTTGCAACACTATAGCTACTTTCCATGAAATCATTACATTCATTAATTAGTTTCATAATCATAAAGTCATTTGTCTCATAGGCGATGCAATAGATCATCAATAACTCAAGAATCCTAATTTAGATATTTTATCAAACACTTGGTGGGTATGTAATACTAGTGTAATATCATCTAATTCAAGAGTGAAATGATGCAAGAAAACTTGAAGTAAATCAACCAACCCACAGTTGGTAATACCCTCATGCAATATACATGTAAACCCTTTATCAAATCTCAAAATAGATACTAGATTCATAGCACAAAAACATTCTAAAATAGTCACATTTTCATAAAAACCCAACATGGATCATAGTCAAATTCATAATAAAACACCAATAAGTATAATCAACTTAGATACATGAGATTTATGTAAAAAGGAAGCTTGGACACCATAGGTGAAAGTCCCAATGGTTGAAACTCACATACCTTAACATTGGAGAATTTATCGATGAATATTGGAATGGAGACTTGAAGCTTGAATAAAATCCTTAAGATCCAGAATGAGTTTTGGCACTTGAATTTTGAGTGAAATTTTTGTCACAGTGTTTCGGAGAGTACTGGGGATGTCTTGTATGATATGGTGTTGAAATATGGCTAAGTATAGGTATTTTCATGCATGGGAAGACTTAGGGCTAAGATCCAAAATTGTTGGACGAAACAATAAAAACTAGACAAAAATAACACTAGTCCGCACCCTGACCAAGTCGCACCAAGGGCACGGATCAACACCGGATAAGCAAAATTATGAAAAATGAAATTTTGATTAGGTTGCTCTAAAAATCGCAGCTAGACCCATTTTCTACTCAATTTTTCCCCTGATCAAGAATATGATATTGGATATTTGATATCACGCACGAATTTTGAGATATATAAAGATTACGATTATGGGCCTTTCCGAGGCACATTTTCGAGCACTTGTTGGGATCATTTTTGTTGCATTGCATCCGCAAACTTAGTACATTTAAACATACTAACGCATACTCTATGCTTACATGATATAACCATCAAGGGCCCGGAGCTCCTTTTGTTTATCCTCCTCTACGTGGCTAGTTTGGTGCTTCGGAGAAAGCTTTGGTGAGTCCTTCTTATTTCGGTATTCTGAGGACAATATATACTTATATCATGATATTTTTGAGACTCCTTATTTATGTTGAATACGTACTATTATGAGGGTGAGCCCGGGAAGTGTCTTGGCCCCCACTCTAAATCTAAAGCAGAGGTGTTGTTGGATATTAAGTTTTTTTATACTTTCAAGCTTGACTTATCTTATGATTTCTATGTTTATGAAAAATATTTCCTTAGTCCCATTTTCTCTTTTTACTTAAATCTGGTTATTGCTCATTTTGGTTCTGCAACCAAGGATGGGTGCATGTTATGATCAAGAGGCTTGTTTAGGTTGTCTTCTGACTTCTCATTCGTCGTGTCACATCTAGGCCCTAGGCTTGGGTCGTGACACTAGCTCTTGGTATATTGGCCCTTTTAAGATCTTTGAGGGAGTGGGAGGAGTGACCTATAGCCTAGCACGGACACCCAAAAACAAAATCTCCATGGTAACTCAAGGTAAAACATATATCCTGACATGTATGTGAAGGTGAAAGGGTAACATTTTCAAGAACAAGCATGTGGCCATGGAGGACACTCACAAATCAAAGGCAGAGAAGGATAGAGAGAAGACTTTATTTTACTAATTTGAAGCTAGTAAGGTAAAGAACAAGGCAAGCAGGCAAAGAAACTTCACTAGAATAGAGGAAGTCATCATTGCAGTAGTCACAAGCGAGTCGTTTCAGAATAGGTCCATGAATGGGATGAGTGGATTGTCCGGTGCAGCTGAGCCAGAGCATGTGATGCCACTACCTTTCCTTCAGTCTTAACATTATCACAATGCAGAATGATTAGGCGGATTCTTTATCTTAATCCTTCCATTTGAGCTTTTATTCTTATTGTTCTTATACATTGAGGACAATGTTTTTTTAGGAGGGGGTGATGTTCTCTTGGGTGGAGCTAATGAGTTATGTTTCTTTTTGGGTTTTCTTTGATGTGTAATTAAGTCAACCTTCTACTTTTTGTTTATAAATAATCTTTTACTTTATGTTTGTAAATATTATTTTGGGTTGTAATAGTTAGTAACTAGTGTTGTTTTGATGAATATCTCATGAATGATATGTACCAATGATTTCTTGGATTTTTGGCAAAATACTCATGCATATTGTCTTGGATTTTTGGCAAAATACTCGTGCATATATAAAAAGCCATTTCAAAAATAGTTTTGTCATTCCCAAAGTCCTTAGCAATCTGAGTATTGATCGCTAATATCTTTGATTTGGATAGTGCCATAGATGAGTAGCATGTATTGACTAACCAATTAGTCTTTCTCATGTGAAAACGACCCATACATGGATTCAAAGCATCTTTAGTTGACTAAGTGAGTGTCGAGCTTGGATAAGCAATACTCATTTTTGAATTCGTGAGCCATTCTGCCATGAGATGTGAGGGAATTGTTGAATGACATGCTTGTTGATAGCTAGAATTTGCCCAATTAGTCTTGAAGTATATTTTTGTTGAATCTAGATTAGGAAGATGACCCTAGGCCTTCTTTGGTTTCTTTTGCGTCCACTTAGACTAAATAGCCTCCATTGACATTTATTGTATCCCTACTGAGCCCCGTTGAGCCTTGAGCCTTTCCTTGGCAACCTTGTTACTAGGGGTGAACAAAACCAAATCAAAAATCAAATCAAATCGCAAACTAAGTCAACTCGAGAAAAAAAACCCGACTAGTGGTTTGATTTGACTTGGTTTGGTATTGAAAACAAAAACTCGACTATATTTGGGTTGGTTTGATTTTAACTTTAAGAAACCAACCCGACATCATTATTTATATAAAAAAATTTCTTTTAACAATTATTTTTAACTTGACTTAGAATTTTGGATGATTTAATAAAGGCTATAGTCCATAGATATTAATAGGGATAATTACATATTTTTAGTTTCTTTTATAACATATTTACTATTTTTTAATAATTTTTTAAAATTTATTATCTAGGTATACCATATTTAGAAAATACTTATCATTTATAGCAACTATGTTATGTATTAAAAGTGAATTACATATGTATTATATTTATTTGGATAAAACAAATTGCATTATGTGTTAAAAATGAATTATACATGTAATATAGATGTATTATACTATGTATAAAATAAATTTGTGGCAATACAGATGTATTGTAAGTGTTTAAAATGTATTAGACTTATTTTGATTAAAAATATTCAAATTATATATTTAAAGTGAATTATACATGTATTTTAAGATTAGTGTGTATAGCGATAAATGGTAATTAATTTTTAAATATGGTATATGTAGGTAAATTTTTCATATTAGTAACTCTAAGGCTAATATCAAAAATCAAATCAATTCTAATACTAGCAAAAAAAATTAATCTTGCACTAAGAATAACAATATTAATGAATATTTGTTCTTTAGTTTTAGAATGTAATTAAAATACATAACCTAATTTTAATTTTCTTTAACATTTATGCATGTAATCAACAAGTATTTATCACACTTATTTTAGCATGATTTAATACTTTAAAGTTGTGATATTTTCATTATGACTTATTTTAGCATAGTTTAGTACTTAAAAATCATGATCCTCTTCACTATGGCTTATTTATTTGTAATATTTATTTTATGCGATCTCATTGTTATTTTTTTGTTGAATAATTTTATATCTTCACTAATATCATATTTTGTGCTTTTTTAAAAAAGAATCTTAGATATTTGTATTTTGATAGGACTAAAGAAATATTTGAATCATGAGTTAATTATATATTTTTATAAATACTTTATAAAAAATTCGAAAACACGCGAATTTCGAAAAATTGTCCAAAAATTTGAGACGTTAAAAAAATCGAAAATATTTGAAAACCCGAGAAACCCAAAATAACCCGGCGTTGAAAAACCTGAGTTTTGTTGGTTTTGTTTGATATTTATATTTAAAAACCAGGCACAAATAGTTTGGCTTGATATTTAAAAAATCTGAACCAACCGGGTCCATAAAAACCACTACTTGTTACCCTTGACATTTGATTGGAAAAATATTCCTCTTTTGTAGAACAACGGTCCCTTCTTGAGCTTAAATTAGCAAAAGTTGTGGCCGAAGGCCAAAGTTGGGGGTGTTGGTAAGAGATGGGTGTCGCCCATTCGAAAGTTTGAGGAAAGGAAACAAGAAAGAAGTGGAGGAGTCCATGCATGGGGGTGGTACCCATCAACCTTGTTGGTGGTTTGTACCCATCAACCTTGTTGGTGGGATTGTACTCCATCAACCTTGCTGGGGGTTTGTACTCCATCAACCTCAGAAAGGGGTTTGTACCACATGCGCCTCTCCAAGGAGGTGGTAGGCCTTGGATTGCACTATAATGGTCACTCTTTACACTCGTGTTATACTCTATATAAGCATGATTTTACTTCAAGCATCATTCATACATGTCATATTGTTAGTATGCCATCTATTGCTTATGATTATGGATTTTTCCTATGATGCCTATCTCTTGTTGCATTGCATCCTACATACTTAGTACATTCAAACTACTAACGCATATTTTATACCTACATGATATCACCATGTAGGAACCAGAGGTCTTATTGATTCTCCTCGTGGCTAGAAGAATTGTTCAAGTTAGCTTATGATGAGTCCATAAGTCTGGGGACAATATCTATCTTCTCTCAAGCTCCTGTTTAGACTATGTCTTGTATGTTTGGATACCTATTGTCATTATTATGAGGGTGAGCCCAGTTGCTTGTCTTGGCCCCCGCTAAGTATCTAAGGTTTAGAGGTGTTGTTGGACATGTTATGTATCTATGCTATAAGCCTTGACTCTCTCTTTTCTTGGTGTTTATGATATGGAAATTTACCCTTAGTCACAATCCCCCTTGTGTATGCTTATCTCTTATTGTCATTTTAATTGTTTCTGCGACCAAGGATGTGTAATGATATGCTCTGAGGCATGTTTGGGGTTCCTTCGGGTTCCCTATTCGGCGTTCACGTCTAGGCTCCAGGCTTGGATCACGACAAAGATGGTGTCAGAGTACTAGGTTGTTAGGTCCTCGGCATCCAACACATCGCGTCGATTAGATTCCTATTCATGGTTGTGAAGTGCCCCACGACTATGAATGGTAGGTAATGAAGCATTCTAGGAAGTGTTTTACTTCTTCATGATCTATGTCATGCGATAGAGTTAGGTCCCCTAGAGTTAATTGCTACTCCCTATACGTTACATTACAGGATATGTCTTAAGCTACTCAAGATGGTGATATGATGAATGTGGAGGTTCGCAATGCTCTTTGGGTTTTGCCCAAGGCAGTGTCAAAATTGGAAACTCACCTCGATCAACAATCAAGTTCTCTCGAGACTTCAAATGGTAAGAGGAGAGGTAAGCAGGCACAAAGGGCTCGTGGTGAAGGGAAGTTCCAAAGTCTCAAAGGTAGTGGTAGTATGGTACTTTATGATAGGTGCCCAAAATATGATAGACGTCATGATGGCCCATGCTTGAAGAAAACCAAT
Organism: Solanum medicagineum; assembly: GCA_026153255.1. Classification (NCBI taxonomy): domain Eukaryota; kingdom Viridiplantae; phylum Streptophyta; class Magnoliopsida; order Solanales; family Solanaceae; genus Solanum; species Solanum medicagineum. The sequence continues at coordinate 13,245 of JAPFFP010059288.1, read as the reverse complement.
TCTTGTTATGGTTGTGGAGAGGAGGGTCACAAGATAATACATTGCCTGCATAGACGCAATAAGAGTAAAGGAGGCGATGATGGGGTGATTTGTCTTAGATACCCAAAATGTGGGAGGAAACATGGTGGTACAAGTTAGAGGAACACGGGTGCATGTCTTGGGTGTGGAGTGAGGGGTCAAAAAATTCTGGATTGCCCTTATGCTCAAAACAAGGGTAAAGGTGGTGATGTTGATCAAAAGTCTTAAGGAGCGGATGAGGCACCCGATGTTGCTACAAGTATACTGAAATTTCCTTTGGCTTTGATGTGTTTTCATTGATGGGCTCGGTGTGCCCCTATTTCTTTCATTATTCTTTTGGTTGGTAGTAGGTTTCATGTGTATGTCCCCAACTCTCTTTGGTGTCAATCTCATTGGTGAGCCTATTGTTGTTTGAAGGTTCCTAGATGTTTTCCCGTATTCATATTGCATTAGGTCTTGGCTTGTGACTTGTTGGGTTATTGGGGTAGATTTTGATTTTATGCTTGGGGTGGATTAGTTGCATCGGTGTTGAGTCCCCAATGAATGTAGGGCCCGTAGAGTTATTTTTCGATTCCCAATTAAATTCGTATTTGAATGAGGGGCTTGTAAAGTGGTTGCAAGGGGTAAGTTTGTTTCTTTTCTTAAGGTACAATTGATCTCTAAGAGTTGCATTTACCATCTTGTCAGAGTTAGGGGTGTTGAATCTATGTCATTCCTATTAAGGTGAATCCGGTGATCAAGGGGTTAGTGAAGTCCTTCCCGATACTTTGAATTTGGGGTAGTGCCTTTTTTGTTTAACCTATGCCTAGTTATGTCCATGGGTTTCATAAATGGGATCTTTAGTCTCTACCTTGTTATGATTGTGGTAGTCGCTAGTGATGAGATATTGACTTATTTAGAGCTACTGAACCATTTAGGGGCAGTGTTGTAAATCTTGGGTAAGAGGAGTTGTATGCTAAGCATGTGAAGTGTGAATTTTGGTTAGAGGAGGATACCTCCCTAGGTCATGTGGTGTTGGGTAATGGTTTATGGGTTGATCCTAGGGGGGGCGTATGTGATTAGAAGCGAGCCTAGACCATTGACTCCATCGGACATTAGGAGCTTCTTGGGCTTAGCGGGTTACTATCGGAGGTTTGTGAATGAGTTCTCTTCTATTGCTTCTCCCTTGACTAAGATGACCCAAAGGAATGCTAAGTTTGTGTGATCGATGAGTGTGAAAAGAGTTTCCAAGCCTTGGATAATAAGCTTATCTCCGCTTCTATCGTGTCTTTATCGGATGGGTTGGGAAGGGTTTGTTGTGTTGTGATGTCTCCTAGATTGGTTTGGGTTGTGTATTGATGCAAGATGGTTAGGTGAGAGCCTACACTTTTAGATAATTTGAGATGCATGAGAAGGATTATCCTATCTATGACCTTGAGTCGGACATCGTGGTTTTGCTTCAAAATTTTGTATCATTGGGTATATGGGGTGCATGTCAATGTGTTTACTGTTCACCAGAGTCTCCAATATGTGTTCACTTAAAGGATCTTAACTTGAGACAAGGAGGTGGTTAAAACTTCTTAAGGATTATTATATGAGTGTGCATTATCGTCCCGGTAAGGCTAGTGATGTGGCAGATGCTTTGAGTAGGGTGTCTGGGAAGCCTAGCGCATGTTGATGGTAGTGATAAAGGGGTGGCTAGGGAGGTGTATCGGTAGGCTAGATTGGGGGTTAGGTTGGAAAAGATTGATAATGGTGGTGTTATTGTGTTGATGATTCTAAATCTTCATTGGTTGATGAGGTAAAATTTAAGCAAGATAATGACCCCATTGTTGGGAGTGGAGACATTCGTAAAGCATGGTACGGTGGAGGTTTTCTCCTAAGGGGAAGATTGTACCCTTAGGTAGCAAGGTAGTTTGTGTGTGCCTTGTGTTCATGGTTTGAGGGAGAAAATCCTTGATGATATGTGTATTGGTGGGGAGGCATGAAGAGAGACGTTGCCAAATTTGGTTCCGGTTGTCATAGTTGTCAATAAGTTAAAGCCGAACATCAAAGGCCGGTTGGCCTAACCCAAGACATGGTTATTCCTACTTGGAAGTGGGAGGTGATTAATATGGATTTTGTGATTGGGTTGCCCAAGACTGGAAAGGGTTTTGATTCCATTTGGGTAGCGATTGATAGGATGACAAATTGTCTCACTTTTTATCGATTAAGACTTCTTATGGTGTCATATAGCATACTAAATTTTACATTCATGAATTGGTGAGATTGCATGGGGTGCCCTTTCCTATTATATTAGATCATGGTGCTCAATTCACTTCACTTTTGGAGGTCTTTTCAAAGAGGCCTTGGTACAAGAGTTAAACTTAGTATGGCCTTTTCGCCCTCTAGCTGATGGCCAGGCCGGAAGAACTATCCAAACACTTAAGGATATGCTTAGGGCTTGTATTTTGGAGTGATCATCTTCCATCGATTGAGTTTTCCTGTAACAATAGCTATCATTCTAGCATCGGTAAGGCTTCTTTTAAGGCTCTCTATGGTAGGCCTCGTAGATCACCGGTTGGGTGGTTTGAAGTGGGAGAGATGGCCTTGTTGGGTCCGAATCTAGTTGTAGATGCTATGGAGAAGGTAAGGTTAATTAGGGAATGGTTGGAGACAACCTAAAGTCGTCAAAAGTCCTATGTCGAAGTGAGAAGAAGAGATTGAATTCAAAGTTAGTGACTGAGGCTAATTGAAGGTTTCACTCATGAAAGGTGTGGTTTGCCTCGTAAAGAGGCAATTGAATTCATGGTTTGTGAGTCTTCATAGGGTGTTGAGGAAGGTTAGTGAGGTTGCATGCGAATAGGAAGTGCCTTTGGATACGGATATGGTTCGTCCGATTTTTTCATGTTTCTAGGATTGAGGAGATGTGTTGGTGATTCATGTATTATAAGACTCTTGAGCTTGTGGATGTTGTGGAGGATAAGTCAACTTATGAGGAGTTCTGGTGGAGAATTTGGGTAGATATGAGTAAAGGTTGATTTTTGAGGGCATAGTGTTTGTCAAGGCCCATTGGGAGAATCGTCAAGTCAATAGTATCTCTCGGGGAGCCGGAGTGGGCAGGGAGGAGAAATATTCATACCTCTTTCATTCTATTCAAGCTTATTATAACATGTCAAGTCCTTTTATGAATTCCAAGTCTTATGTTTCAGCCCCTATGTTATTGCATGCGTTAATGCTTATATTGAGAAATATCATGGTGATTTTAACACTTATGTTGAGCTTTCGAAAATGGTGTTTTAAGTGTGTTGTTGCATTCTAGTTGGGGCTAATCTCTTTATGATTACTCTTCTCTTGTAGGTTCTTTGACATTTAGGAACGAATGTTCCAAGGGGGAGATATTGTAACATCCCTAAAAAGTACCCTAAAATGTGCCTCGGAAGTGCCCGGAATTGTAATTTCCACATATCTCAAAATCCATGCGCGATATCAAAAATCCAACTTTGTATTCTTGATCAGGGGATCACATTGAGTGGGAAATGGTTCTAACCCAAATTTAATAGCAAACGATTAGCAATTTCATTTTTCATAATTTTTGGATTCCCAGAATTAATCTGCGATGGTATCACATGCGCGTCGCAGACATGTGTAAATATTGCCTCCGCAATAAGTATGCATCACAAACCAGATGCGGACCTACGTATTTTGCTACCAATGATTTTTATCTCAGTCCAAGGCTTTTGGGTCTTGGTCCTAAGTGTTCTCAAACGTGAAAATATCTATTCTTAGCCATTTTTCACCCTCACATCATTCTAAACATTTCCCAATACTCATCCAAACACCTTTGCCAATATTTCATCTCCTAAAATTCAAGTCTCAAAACCTCATCCGGATCTAAGGATTTCATCCCAAGCTTCAAGTCTCCATCTCCACTTCAAGTCTCCATCTCCAATCTTCATCAAGTTCATCTCTAAGCCTAAGGTTTGTGGGTTTCTTTCATGGGTTCCTTCCACCCATGATACCCAAGCTTCCTTTTACTCAAAATTGCATGATTCAAAGTTGATTTACAAATGGGTCTTTCTTATTATGAATTTCACTGCACACTTTGTTGGGTCTATGAAATTGTTATTGTTTTAAAATATTTTGAGCTATGAATCTAAGATCTAATGTGAGACTTGATGAAGTGTTTGATGTATATTGCTTTAGGGTGTTACCAAGTATCTATTGATGGTTTTACATTGGAGTTTCTAGCATGATAACACTCTTGAATTGCATGGTTTTAAACTAGCACTACGCATCCTCTTAAGTGTTTGATAAAATGTTCAGTTATGATTTCATTAGGTATTAAAGGTCCAATACATGTCTTTTAAGTTAAATGACTATGTGATGATGAAATGGTGACAAAAAGGAATTTATGTACATGATGATGAAAGAAGTTTATATATGATAATATCTCTATAGTGTTGGGGATGATCAAGCCCAGCTAGCTTAGGGGGTTGTAGGGCCGGGTAACCTTGTTGAGGGGTTGGTACCTCGATCGCCTAGCTCGGGGGTGATAGGCCCGGGTAACCTTGTTGGGGGTTGGTACCTATCAACCTTGTTATGGGTTCGTACCCAAATCTTGTTGGGGGGTTTATACTCCATCAACCTTTTTGGGGGGTTTCTACTCCATCAACCTCATGAAGGGGTTTGTAGCTCATGCGCCTCTCCATTGAGGTGGTAGGCCTTGGATTGCACTATAATGGCCACTCGTTACACTCATGGTATGTTCTATATAAGCATGATTTTACCTTAAGAATCATTCATAATGTCATATTTTTAACATGCTATCTATTGCTTATGATTGTGCATTTTGACTATGATGCCTATATCTTGTTGTATTGCATTCTACATATTTAGTACATTCAAACGTACTAATGCATCCTCTATGCCTACATAATATCATCATGTAGGAATTGGAGCTCCTATTGATTATCCTCATGGCTAGACGGATTGTTCAAGTTAGCTTATGGTGAGTCCTCAAGTCTGGGGACAATGTCTATCATCTCTCAAGCTCATGTTTAGACTATGTCTTGTATGTTTGGATCACCTATTGTCATTATTATGAGGGTGAGCCTGGTTGCTTGTCTTGGCCCCCGCTAAGTATCTAAGATTTAAAGGTGTTGTTGGACATGTTATGTATCTATGCTATGAGCCTTGACTCACTCGTTTCTTGGTGTTTATGATATGGAAATTTACTTTTAGTCCCCAATCCCCTTGTGTATGCTTATCTCTTATTGTCATGTTAATTACTTTCGCGACCAAGGATGTGTAATGATATGTTATGAGGCTTGTTTAGGGTTCCTTCTTGTTCCCCATTCACCGGTTATGTCTAGCTCCTAGGCTTAGGTCGTGAACCAATGCCTATAGCAGATATTTAAAAAGGTGAAGTACACATTCAATGAATTGCTGATGTGTTTAGCAGATTGTTGCATTAAAAGTGGAATTAACTCAAAGCCTAAATTAAAGTGATACTACCTCTTACATAGAGTAAGGACCTCTTCAAGTTGCCTAATCTTTATGACATTCTTTATTGACAGACCATGATTGCATTGGATATATTTGGTTCCACTTAAAGGATACATTTATTAGCATATTGTGGAATTTAATTCTCTTAAATACTATTTGTATGCTTTACGCATACTTAGCCCTTTTCCTGTTTTTTAAAAAAATTATATTTTTCTCTTCCTTTCAGATATTACGTGTTGAGCTATTATGAAGATGAACAAGTGGATTGGTGGTGTGAAGAATGTGATATAGGCAATGGGGTACTGTTTTCATTAAGTGGACTAGAAAATGAGCATTTTGAGGGATCTAAGTTAAAGGCTTCTAGAAAGATTTGTCAAAGTAATGTCTAACCAAAGAAACATAGTAAGTTTCCTGATCTATACTTCCTTCCAACTGATGTACCCTGTTTTGCAGGTCCAGCTAGTTCTACCATTCTGGAGCATAGGAGTCCTGATGTTATGAATGTGAGTCTAAGGATGAATTCATCTAGGTCACACCCTCATGATTCTACTCTAATTGCTTCTTGCAAGTACCCTTCATTAATGCACATTAATTACTAACATAGGTTAACTACTAACGTAGGTTTGTTTCCGTACAATTATTGATCTTTCTTTTCTTCTTGCATTTTAGAGGAAGTTTTTACATGTTATGTGCTCCAGAACTTGCACTAGGGATATTCAATAATTGCATCCAGGCTCATTCTCCTTCTAGAGTTAGGCATAAGGTGTATGAGTTCTCCCAGCTATTGTCTGATACTCATAAATTTGTATTAGTTCCGCATGGGGATTTCTTGGCAAATCTATTCAATAATAATTGTACCGGTAAAGAAGACATAGGACTGCATTTCTTTGCAAGTGAGAGTCAAAGGTTAGCTTCTTCCTTACATATCTATCCGGAAAGGGGTAAGGGTTGAAAGTAGAAGTGCGCCCTTCACCAGGAATGATTTTATTAGAAATTGACTAGCATTTCCCGTTATATGTAGGTCTGATAAATATATTGCTCTGGTGGAGCTCATGCGTACCAAAGATTTAGTGATAAGAATGGCTATATATGATGCTGAGCTGCGTATATTTGCATCCACAGACCTGCGCAGTGATTATCAAAGTACATTTACAATCTCTATATTCTTTTCTCATTTTCTTATTCCCTTTCAATGAACTTTTATGTATATATATATCCATAGAAGATCAATCTTCCTGCCTATCCAGAATATTATGCCATTTTAAGTTGGAAATACTTGTTTGGTTTCATTGAGGATAAATGCTTTAATGCTTTATGTCATCAGGCTAAGCCAAAGAAGTACTGATTGTGCATTCTGATTCTTAAGAGAAAGACTAGATCAATTATCTTGTCCTTTTGTGCAATCGGGGGTTGGAAAAAAAGTATAACTTGGATTGTTTTATCTGTAGTTTGTATGCCTTGTATGTAATTATTTCTTTTTTTTAAAGAAAAAACACCTTTACGGACTTTCATGAGTCAGACATGTTGTTCTATTCACAAACCAAGAAAAGTGCATCACTTTCAATGGAGCTTTGCTTTCCATATTTTCCTGCAGTGACAGCTTTGTACTTGTTGTCTGGGGGAGTTCAAAAGGAAATATGCTGATCACTTTTGTGCAAACCCTTTTCATATAATGGAATCTTCATATTGAATCTTCAAAAGGAAATTCAATAGCTCTAGTGATTAGTGACTTCCCAATCATTCAATAGTTTTCTAAAAGAAAAGTTCCAGCCTTGCAAGCTCCAAGTATCCTCAATTGTAGCCTCTGGTGACAGCTTAGACAAAACATATCCGGAAACAACTCTTTTAGAGGGCCAAGTTCTAGCCCATTTTCATGACAAAAGGAGATTCTTTTTCCATTCCCCACAGAAAATCCCACATTTGTCATTAGATTAGGACATTGAGCTTTGATGGACTGTCATATGCATATCTGTAGCAGGTGTGCCTCCGTGTCACAGTTGTCCATACTTTCTAGAAACCATCTCCTTCCACAGAGTTTGATTGTCAATGTTGTATCTCTATAACCATTTCCAGAGACAAACTCAATTACAATAAAATATGTAACATGGATTGATCTATCCGTAGTTTATGTGTCTTGAATTTACGTTTAACTTGTATCGTGCAGGCATCTGAAAACTCATAAATACTGCTTCATTGGCATTTATAAGATATATATCACACACTTGTCTTTATTGTGTAGCTTTGTTTCATTAAAAAAACAAACAAAAAAAAGAAAGAGGGATAGATAAGCCTTCGTAATTTGCTTTGTTATGTACTTGCCTGCGTTCTCTTGATGCATACGTAAGCTTTCATTAAAATTTTGGTAGGCTGACCTATCCTTCAAGATTTAATTCTTTTAAGAAGATTTTCTGATAATTCTAGAACTGCAATTCACCTTCTAGGTATTCTTACAGGATGGAATAGTAAGCACTTCCTGTGGGGATTATTTTACCTCAGGGGACTTGATACAGTCAAATGTGCTGAAGGGTCCAACAACTCAGCAACAAATTGATTGATAAGGAGATAGAAATCCTAGGAGGGGAAGATGTTTGGCATGGAGGGGTATCAAAATGAGGTTGTAATGGAGATCATTGTAGCTCGATAAAATGTAGGAACATTGGACAGTACTGTTGTCTCGATAACTACCAGAAATGGTTTTCGTACCTTTTCAAAAGAAACTTTTACTACTGCTATCTGCAATAGGTCTTAATCAGTTACTCCTCAGTTTCAAGAACCTCCCTGGGTTGCGAGGAACTTCCTTTAGTAATCAGACAAGAGTTAGTATATGCACAAAAGAATCATAAGTTACTATATTGAGTCAAACTTAATATTATTATAGAAGTTCATAGTTTATTTAGTACTAAAGAAAGCTATTATTTCTTTCCTATGTTTATTTGTAAGTTAGAATTGCTCTGTGATTTCCTACATCATTTCTTTGCATCCTCTTCCTCCGTATTTGTACTGACTTGTCTTCTTCGGCATTTGGCCTCAGAGCTACCTGTTTAACTTCCAGTATCTCTTGTTTAACTAAATTCCTTCTCAAATTATCAACTTTCTTCTCAATCTGGACAAGATAGATATATTTTTTATCTTTAATTATTTCTAGCCTGCGGCAGTAATTGGATTATTTCTTCTGCATCATTTTTAAAGTTAGCATTGCAAGTTTAAGAGTTTCCCATAAGCATTAATTTTTTCCTAGTAATTTAGTCAGTAGTAATGATTTATATAGTTGTATCATGTAAGCTGGATGGTCTAAACTTCTCAACGGTGGATTTGAGTTATTGATGGACGGTGCAACCGACACACAACTGTGTCTTTTTTCATCGGAGGCTTCTACCTACAAGCAATATGTCTTGAGGAATTTTGCACAATTTAAGATCTGTTTGACTTATGACTGTTGAGTAGATCAAATTTTAGAATTGAACTCATCGTCGGGTGTACTCTACATTCTCTCTATGATAGTTCTCGCTATTTGCAAAATTACCTTTAGTAGCATTTTGCACACGATGATTAATCTTTGATTATCATATTTGTAATCTTACCATTGAATTTTACGTATTTTTCCTGGTATTATTATGATTATGTGAATTAGATTATTTTATGCATAGAAGCCTGTCATGTACATTAATTAAGGTTGTATATAGAAACTTACCAACAAGCTTCACTTCCTAGGGTCTTTTCATTGCCTTTCTTAGTTGAGTCCGACCATCTGGTGGCCGAAGGGGACAATAAGGTTGTATTGGAAAAAGTGTATTTAGCTCTTGCAAGTATTACAACTCTAATTAATTTTTTGCAAAATCTCAATACAATGCTATATGTCAACAATTCTAAACTTTTGCAGTACAACTCGTTTTCAAACCAACCAAATCCAACATCAGGAAAAAAAAAAGAGCGTGACCTAAGAACAAAAAAAAGTCTATTTCTTGTCTAAAACAAAAGGCACTGTCAGTACTAATTAATTATCAAAGAATTATTTTTGCCTTTTCACTGTTTCTTTTTCTTTCCATTCTTATGATGTTTAGCTTCTATTAAAGACGACTAGACAGTTTTGATCTATATTAACTTTCTCCCATAGATTGTGCAGCCAAGAGTCTAAATATCATACTCGGCGTTAACTATAAATTCAAGTGCCATATACCTTTTAGTTCTCTTGATGATTCTTGTTTTTGGTTGATGATGCCCTATACCAAAGTCATGGAGAGCCCAAAATCAGTAATCTTGGCAGTTTCATTAGTGCCCACAAGAAAAATATTGCTAGGCTTGATATCATAGTGAATGTTCTGTTGTTGTGTAGGCAATTGAGCCGTAAGAGAACATTCATCGTGTGGTTCTTAAATTCAACCTCCGGCAATGAATTGTAGTTGTGAAGATGATCGGCAAGGCTTTCTCCGGATGAGCACTAGAGCATTAAGTTGTATAGAATAATACAATCTTCAAATGAAACATTAACTCTGAAAAAACAAATGATGTAAGGAGAGTTTGAACATGCAGAGGAGTTCCACTTCTTCTTTCAATGATTAAGAAAGAACGAATGATTGGACGTGCAATGTGTTGTTTGCTGGCTAGTGTTTTATACATACATACTAATGAGAGTAATTTATTGATGACGTCACCCTTTACCTATTTTAATTTGGTTTGGACCTTTCTTTTCTCCATTCCCTATCCCTATTCATCCAGGTTGTGTCTTCTATGCTTATTCAAACATCACTTTTCAGCTGCCTTTACTCTAATTCTTACTCGCATAAAACATTTATTATTTTCTATTGACAATCTTTGTTTAATTACATAAACTTATATAAAAAATTATTTAGTCGATTCTCATCTTAAATATCATGCAGTTTAATAATTAATAAAATATAAGATAAACATAATAATATTTAATTGATATTAAAATTTATGTAGAAAATCTTGTTCTTACCAAATTTGAAGAGTAGTTTTCTAAGATTTGTTGACTTAACTATGATTATAATATTTATTGACATAATATAATCTTAACCTTTAAAAATTGAATAGGACACATGTCTCTCATCTATAAGTGCACTTGATGAAATAGAGGGAAAGTGTAATGGAGGGGAGTAAAATCTAAATATGAGTCATCATTTATTTATTTATTTAATTTGGACTCACTACTTTATTGCCTTAGGTTTATTAGTTTTGTTCTGTTTAATTTTATTTATTTATTTAATAATAAATTTTGATATTTATTTTTTACTTTTAAGATATCAAGAAAAAATAATTACATTTTTCTTTGTCTTAATTTTAATTAGCACTAAATACTTATTTTCAAAATCTAATACTAAATACCAATTAATCAGGATAGAGTGGTAAAATAGACAAGTTGGAGAGTAGTTTTCTAAGATTTGTTGACTTAACTATGATTATAATATTTGTTGATATAATATAATCTTTACCTTTAAAAATTGAATAGGACACATGTCTCTCATCTAGAAGTGCACTTGACGAAATAGAGGGAAAGTGTAATGGAGGGGAGTAAAATCTAAATATGAGTCATCATTTATTTTATTTATTTATGTTGGACTCACTAATTTATTGCCTTAAGTTTATTAGTTTTGTTCTATTTAATTTTATTTATTTATTTAATAATAAATTTTGATATTTATTTTTCACTTTTAAGATATCAAGAAAAAATAATTACATTTTTCTTTGTCTTAATTTTAATTAGCACTAAATACTTATTTTCAAAATCTAATACTAAATACCAATTAATCAGGATAGAGTGTTAAAATAGACAAGTTGTGCACTGCATAGGACTATTTTAGACCTTTTTTCTTTGTTTGTCTGTCAACAGTTGAGGTGCTCAAATGGCCATTCACTCTCAGATGCAAAAGGAACTAAGCAACATTCATCAGGCTGATATGGTAAAATTCTACTCATTTTATATTAATGGTATTTATCTGTTTTTCTCCATAACTAATGTTTACGAGATTTTCCCCTTGTTTTATTTTAATGGCAAAGGCCAATATTTTTTTAGGATGATGATTAACATTGAGATTAAACATTTTTCTTTCTTTTCTCTTTTATGAAAGATATAAAAGGAAAGTTTGCAAATGTAAAGTATTTAATTTGATTAGTAATTTTTTAAAAAGATGTGTTTTATTTGACTCTATTTTATTGTAAAATATTTCGAAATTCTGATTCTCCGATGTTGTTAATATGGGAAATGAGTAAATGAAAAATAATAGGCATGGATGAGATTTAGAGGATTTTCTATTTTAGTGGCTACATCGTTTGTATTGTGGCGACTGAAAATCTTTGAAAGAATTGTTCATTTATTAGGAGGTTTGTATGACTTGAATCAGTGTTGCCAAAACTTATCTTATGAGAAGCATTTTTAAAATGTCTTTTCTAGTTTATGTTGAAAATATACGATATTTGACAAAAATATGTATTCTAAAAGTTTATAATTATCGTTTCATCAAATAATTTATCGCAAAATATTCTTATCGTTCAAATTAATAGAGTATTAGCTAATTAAGATACTTGAAAAGATATACAAAGTAATTTTAATTAATATTCCATTAAATATCTTTTTCAATGATAGATAAAGCTGGATACTTAGCTTGTTCAAGCTAATTCAGATATTATGATTATAAAAAAAATAAAGAAAGGAGTGTTCAACACTTAAATAAAGGATAATATGTAACATCAGAGTAATAGTGAATATCTATGTGTATAGAAAGTTCCACTGGCATTGATCATTAGTTGCCATGATAAATACTCCCAACTATCAACTTGAATTTCTTTTAGCTTCACTAACTTCATATGTATAGACATTTTGCTTTCTCAATACAGATTTTTGTTACCAAGAAGGTATTGCAACATATAAAGGAATAATAATAATTATTATTATGCATATATAATCTAAATATACTTGTTTTAGTAACGTAATGAAAGCTTTCGCACGGTCGGTAAAGTTGCAATGTTATAAGGAGACCATAGGTTTGGGCAGTGGAAACAACCTCTTGCAAAAATTTAGTACAAAAATGAAGGGTAAAAATGTAGGGTAAGAATGAAAAAAATAGAATATTCTGGTCCAAACCATGTCCAGACTCCACAAAGACGGAATCTTAGTGCACCAAATTGTCCTTTACCAAAGGAATTCATTCCTTAGGAAAATCCTTTGTATGCTAACATTCTGTATATCTTTCCACAAGTTTCAATGTTGTGCAACAATTATTAATGATATCATCACATCCTCCTCCTTAAAACTATGGTGCTGAGCTATTATAGGTTACAAAGCCACTGTTGTATCAATCTTGTTGATATGGACCGGAGTTTAATTGAATGTACGAAAACATCGATATGGCAGGCAAACTTCAGTACTAAGACTAGGTTAATCTAATGGGGTGAGACAAACCTAGCGAGGATATTGAGGCCATGCTAGACTTCAGCAGTTTTGATGATTCTAAATAGAATTTAGGTTCAAAACACGCACCAGGTGAAGCGAAGTATGTGATGAGGCATAAAGGGCATAGATTCATTTAATAGGAAGATCTTATCCAGAGTTGAAACAAGACTCCTACGAGAATAAATAACCAATGGTACTAGTTACAAAGGAGGATCTCCTATCAGGACTCTTCTAGGAGGCAATATATATAAGGTAAATGCTAAAACCCGCAAATGCTAAACCCTAGAATAGCAATTTTTGCAATCTGAAAATGTAGAACCCAACAACAAAGGCAACCTGCATTTCGGCAAACA
>JAPFFP010059279.1:0-27486 GCA_026153255.1 Solanum medicagineum | reverse complement strand
AATTCAGCGTCAATTTGTCCAAATCATGTCATGTTTCCTTTGAATTGTACTAGTATTGTAAGGTGTGGGGTGTTACAAACACAACATGCATGCAAAATCCACCCCAAGTATAACATTAAGGTCCACCACAACAAATCCAACAAGTCAGAAGGAAAGACCTAATGCAATATGAACATGGAACAACACCTCTGGACTTTCAGATAACAATAGGCTCACAATTGAGATAGACACCAAAAGATAGTGGCACACCGGCCCATTAATGCAAACACATCAAAGCCAAAGGAAATTTCAACACACCGGTAGCAACATCAGGCATCTCGTCCCCTTCTCGAGCCATTTGATCAATATGACCACCTTTACTCTTGTAGTGACCATATGGGTGATCCAGAATTCTTTGTCCTATCTCACTACACCCAAAGCATACACCTGTGTTTCTCCAATACGGGCCACCATGGTTCTTCTAACACGTAGGGCACTTGGGATTGGTCATCCCACCATCACCTCCCGTGATCTTTTTGCATTTATGAGGGCAACCCTTTACCTTGTGACCCAACTCTCCACAACCATAACAAGTGCTAGTACCTCATAAACACGGGCCATCATGGAACCTACCACATTTTTGGCACCTAACATGAGGCACCACATCACCCATACCTTTGGAACTTTGGAACATTCTTTCAATATGGGCCCTCTTGGCCTCACTACCTCTCCCCTTACAATTTGATGTCAGGGGAGCCTTTACTTGTTGATCGAGGTGAGTTGCTAATTTTGTCGCCGCTTTGGCCAATATCGATTGAGCATTGTGAACCTTCGCATTTATCATAGCACCATCCCAAGTAGTATGAGACATATCCTATAATATAATGGTTAGGGATTAGCAATAAACCCTAGGGGACCTAACTCCATCACATGACATAGATACTGAAGAGGTAAAACATTTCCTAGAACGCCTCATATCCTCTAATTCATAGATGTGGCGCACTTCACAACTATTAATAAGACTCTAATTGACACAGTATGTTGGACGCCGAGGGTCTAATGACCTAATAATCTAATACCACCTTTGTCACGACCTAAGCCTTGGTCCTAGACGTGATCGGCGAATAGGGAACACGAAGGAAGTCCAAACAAGCCTCATAGCATATTGTTACACATACTTGGTCGCGGAAGTAATTAAAATGACAATAAGAGATAAACGCAAGCAAGGGAAAATGGGACTAAGGGTGAACTTCCATATCATAAACATCAAGAAACAAGAGAGTAAAGGCTCATATCATGGATACATATCATGTCCAACAACACCTCTACTACATAGATAAGAGCAGGAGCCAAGACAAGCAACCGGGCTCACCCTCATGACAATAATAATATGTAATACAAACATACAAGACATAGTCTAAGCATAAGCTTGAGAGATGATAGATATTGTCCCCATACTTGAGGAATCACCATAAGCTAACTTTGACAATCCATCAAGCCACGAGGAAAATCAGTGGGAGCTCAGTTTCCTATATGGTGATATCATGTAGGCATGGAGTATGCATTAGTACGTTTGAATGTAATAAGTATGTAGGATGCAATGCAATAATAGATAGGCATCATAAGCAAACTGCATAATCATAAGCAAGTGAATGATGCTTGAAGTAAAACGATACTTATATAGATCATAGTACGAGTGTAAGAAGTAACCATTATAGTGCAAGCCAAGGCCTACCGCCCATTTGGATAGGCACATGAGGTACGAACCCCTTCATGAGGTTGATGGAGTACAAACCCCCCACCGAGTTTGACAGAGTACAAACCCCCCATCAAGTTTGATGGGTACCAACCACCAACAAAGTTAGCTGGGCCTACCACCCCCCGAGCTAGGCGACTAAGGTACCAAATCCTTCATAGTTTACCCGGGCCTATAATCCCCTGAGCTAGGATTGTTCATCCCCAACACTATACAAAGATAATATCATATATCTATATCTATATCTATATATCTAAATCTCTCTCTCTCTCTCTTTCGCTCTCTGTATATATATACACATACGTTCCTCCCATTAACATATAGTCATTTAACCCATACATTCTTCTTATGATCGTATAATCATCACATTCACACATTCCTTTTATCATCATATACATACATTACTTTCATCATCATCTCATCATCATTTAATCATTATTCCATCATTAGTTCATCATCATACAATCATTCAACTCATAAGATATCCATTGGATCTTCAACTCCTCAAGGATCCATAATCGGACATTTCATCAAACACTTAGACCGTGTAAAATGCTACCATAAAATCATGTATTTCAATAGTGAAATCATGCAAGGAAAATCAATGTAAAGACATCAATAGATACTTAGTAACACCCTCAAGCAATATACATCAATACCCTTCATCAATTCTCACAATACAACTTAGATTCATAGCTCCAAACATAGTAAAACTGTCACAATTTCATAAACCCCAAGATAGTGTGCAGTGATTTTCGTAGTAGATAAGACCCATGAATAAATCAACTTTAAATCATGCAATTTTGAGTAAAAAGAGCTTGGGTATCATGGCTGAAAGGAACCCATGAAAGACACCCACATACCTTAGCTTTGGAGATGAACTTGATGAAGATTTGAGATGGAGACTTGAAGCTTGAGAGGAAATCCCTATATCTAAAGAGGGTTTTGAGACTTTAGTTTAGAAGTAAAATATTAGTTATGTTTGAATGAGTATCAGAGAATGTTTTGAATGATATAAGGGTGAAAAATTACTAAGTATAAGTGTTTCTCATGTGGGAAGGCCTAGGCCCAACACTTAAAAGTCTTGGACCGAACTGAAAAATTGGATAGCAAAATACAATGGGGCGTGTCGCGCCCCAAACGCGGATCAACACTGTTTTTGTCAAACTTTGAAATTTTAAAATTTGCTGCAATTGCTCAAAAATTACGATTAGACCCTCTCCCCTCTAAATTTAACCCCTTGAACAAGAATATGAAGTACGATTTTTGATACCATGCATAGGTTTTGAGATATATAGAAATTGCGATTCCAACCACTTCTGAGGCACATTTTAGGGCACTTTTTGGAATCATTTCAGAAACCTCCGTAATGGCACATAGAATTCTCTACGGCCTGTAAAGGCTCTCATGGATCTTTAGATTTACCAACTTCTGCATTTTGCCCAAATGTTGTGCCAACCCTGTAATCCTGCAAAACAAACACAAAAACACATAAACCTACTGACGTCACATACAGAACATAGAAAATCCATGTTTTAAGCATCAAAAGTGTTGTATTTTGACGCCACATCAACACGCTCAACTTAAAATTGTTCCTTGTACTCAAGAAATGGATTCAATCTTTATAAGGAGCAAGTAACATACATACCTCAATTTAATGGCATACATCTCATCAAACTTAAGCATAGATACCCACACTACTTTTCAAAACACAATCAGATACGTATCTAGCAAAGCAACACAGATTAATGCGTGTGACAATGCAACAATGTCAAGCAAAGTACTATCAATAAGCCACAAACACTAAATAAGTCTAATGTTAACAATATAATAAAAGTGCCCTCATAGAAAGAAGTCCCATATCCCACTCTTAATGATGTTTTCATGTATAACCTTGGACTATGCAAAATCACTCACACTCATAAAAGACATCTATGTATCATGCCTAATACCATATGTTTGCCCCTATACTCATGACTAAGACCTATGACTACTTGGACTAGGATCACTTTAGAACTTTTCAGGCTTGTAACGTAGGCTAAAGGGGATTTGGTAAGATGCTTTGGGAAAATATTGACTACAAGCCCTCCTTGACACTGCGGTTTTCTGCAGTTTCATGCTACCAATATTGTTACATTAATTCCATTCTCCCTTTCTCCTATTTCAGGCTTTTCCGGGTGCTTCCTTTTCATTTTTCAACTCTTTGCCTTGTTTTTATACTTCACTTTTGTTTTTAGCTCACACTAAGGCATCACTTAATTTTTCTTGCACCTAGTGCATATTTTTACTCCTTTTCCATGTATCACTAACTTCCCCCCTCATTTTGTGGTTTACCTTTACACTGGCAACCTTCAACTTAGGCTTTGGGCTTGAGTCTAGGTGCATATTATCCAACCTCAGAACTAGGGCCACTCTTGGTAGCCACCCTCAACTAAGAATGCTTTCCTCAGTCAAGATGCACAATGTTCATGGAAGGACCAGTGCGAATTTCAAGATTTTACAACTACTAAGGCTGGGTCACTTTGGTTTTTATAAATAAAAAGTACATGTCAGTCTCAAACATTAGGATCAAGGGATTTTCTACATATTTGGTTGGTCATTTAGGCTAAGCGGATTGTTATGAACAGCAGTCTAAGATCCTTTCCTAACCAACTAGCCTAAAGTCTAAATCAGAGTATCAGCGCAATTTCTGAATTGAAACACAATATATGAATTTAGAAATTTAAGCTCACACTCACCTGACACTGATTACATTATCAACACAGACTCTCAGATCACGCTTTTCATCTCAATTTTATCCTCACGTATCAGCACAAGCATTGTCAACACACTTAAACATGCATTGTTGCTATCACTAACTAATCAAATATTTGGTGCATATCATTTTTCATAAAAAAAAGCACAAAAACACACATATGCCATACATATCAGTACTATATACTAACAATACTACCTAGACATCCTGAACATGTCTATTCAACAGAAAGTAAATATCCATGGGAAAAAATAATACAAACAAGAAAACCCCTAGGATTCAAAAATTGGGGTAATTATAGGCCAACGTTACTCAGACTTGACTCAGGTCCAGAACTACCCATACCCCATCGAAGAAGAGGTGCATCTCCCTCAATGCATACAATCAAAAACACATACCTGGGTGCCTAAGTGCCAGTGTATGGCTTAGTCTGACTGCCTCTACCTATGCGATGGCTCCTTTAGTACTAGCACTATAACTAGAGGGGCCAACAACCCTTTCCTGCTCAAGCGTATAAGCCTGTCATATCTCTTCTTCCGTCCTTGGCCGCCTCAAGATAATCTCTAGCACTTCTTGCTCCATCATCCTCACATGTAGTCATGCTGTATCAGGATCATCATCATCAGTGTAGGGCCTCTTCCCATAGAAAGACTGTGTAAGCTGCTTAAGAGAAACTAAGTCCAAAATTACAAAAAAAATATGAAAACGTAAACTATATACAAGTCTAAAAATTAAAAGTAAAACTATAACTACAACTATTACATCAATAACCTTTTGTTGTCGCCCAAGTAGCACCTGATTTATTGTCGTGGCATGACTTGGACAACTTGGTTACTAAGACTTCACCAAGTGCCCAAACCTCATTCTTCAGATCATTTGGCTTCTTCATTGACTGATAGATACTGAAGACAACTTCTTCAGTGTTTAATCTACACCTGAGTTAACCAGCTTCTATATCCACTAGTGCTCGATTAATGGCTAGGAATGACCTTCTTATAATGATTGGGATGTTGAAGTTTATTTCATAATCTAGGATCCCAAAGTCTAAGAGGAATATAAACTTCTCAACTTTAATAACAACATCGTAAAGTATCCCCACAAGCTTCTTCACTGTGGGATCATTCATCAACAATTAAATGCTTATCGGAGCAAGGGCTCCTTATCCTAACTTCTGAATGACCACAAGGGGCATTAGATTTATGCTTGCACTGAGATCACCAATGCCCTAGTGAACTTCATATCTCCAATGGTCCAGGGTATGGTAAAAGTGTCGGGATTTTCTCACTTTTAAACCAAGGACCTTATAGGAATTGAATTGCAATGTTGGAGCCTTAATGAGAACTCCTAACTCATAGTGCATTTCTTTGTCACCCCATCCTTCATGTACTTTGTGTATGCTAGCATCTTTTTCAATGCCTCAATAAGAGAGATGTTGATGGAGAGTTGTTTCAGGATGGGGAGAAAGTGCTTGAGCTTTCCCTCCTCGTCCTTCTTTTTAACTCTATTAGGGAAGGGAGGAAGAGGCCTTGGAATGGGTTTCAGCTTCTGTGGTGCATCTGTACATCACTCACCCCATCCTTGCCATGATCATCTCCAATATCTATATCCTTGACCACACTGTCTCCCTCGAACATCATCCTCATCAACCAGCATGGTAGGATCCATGGTACTCTTGCCACCATGTGTAGTAACCACCATGAACTGCCCTTCATTCTTTAGATTTAGAATAATGTTGCTAGGCAGCATACCCCTTTGATGCTTATTAAGTCGAGTTGATACTTGATCGAATTATTGCTCAAGCTATTTGATAGCGACAAAATGAGACTCAATCTTTTGATTTATATTAGATTTCGTAGATTTCCTCCCCCTCAGAGTCTTATTTTATGTCTCAGTTTTTATCAACAGGTGGTCAAACATCTCTTCAACTCTAGAACTACTAGCACTTATGTCGCAGTTGTATGGTAGCACATAAGGACCATTTCTTGATCCATCTTTGCGGCCCCAATCTATATCTATGTCTTGTCCCCAATCCTGTCATAGTACCCTCCGCAGTTGTCTCTCAATGCTACATCTGGATTAATGTTCCAACCTTCGTTTCCTTGACCTTGGCACTAAAATTCCTAATTAAACCCTTGGGCGCTGGTTGGGAAAGACCCCATTTGATCCGCAATGAAGAAAGTGTCATCCTCAAAGTAGGGATCATTATACATAGGTGCTCGTAAAGGCTAATGAATAACTGCATTAACTCGTTCCTCATTCTGCTTCATCATCACTCCATACCAGTACAGATTTGGGCATGCTCTTGGATAATCTCTTCATCTATTTTTGCTTGCTCCAAACTAAAATTGGCAATGCACAAAGTTTTGGTTGATGATCTATCCCTTTACCCCCATTGACGGTTGGTCTTGACCACTCTCTCCATCTTTTAAGTAATCCTTCCAAATGGTTAATCTAAGAACATGCCCTTAATAATGGTATCAACACAGGGTTTACTATTCTCATCCAAGGTATGGTAGAAGATCTCCTCCAAGGCATCGTCAACAATTTTGTGGTTCGGAACACTACTTAAGAACTTAGTGAACTTCTCCAATAATATACTAATCGAGTCACCAAGAAGTTGCTTAAAGTTCTTAATTTGATCATTCAACCGGAGTATTGTCGATCTCGGGAAGTACTCTCCAACAAGGCCTTTCCAACTCAAGCCAACTGGTGATCGAACTCTGTGGGAGCTCTGATAGGCATAGTGTTGAATTGCCTGTCAGAGCTAATGGGAAGGCACTAACTCCCATAGTATCCACAAAAAAATTTTGTGTTCCTATCACACTCTTACATAAAAAAGCAACATTTTCTAGATGACTTTGCGAATCTTCTGATTGTAGGCTAGTGAAAAACCCATGATTCTACAACATCTGAAGAAACCACTCGAAACCACAAAGTTTGTGTCAGCTAGTAGTATTGATAACACAATAGCTCATGTAACTCCATAGCCGTAGGGTTCAACCAATATTGGTTCCACTGATAAGATTTAACATTGAAGTCCTGTGGCTATGGAGCAATGTCCTCAAGAGAAGGTTGGTTCGCATTGTTGGAATTCACATTCTCATTTTTGTTCAGAGTTGCATTTGATGTGTTGTTGGCACTATCTTGGGCCATTCTTCTCAATCTTCTCTGGATCACTGGGTCAAACGGAGTCAAGAGTGTGGCTCGACTTCGCTTATTGGGCATACAGTACACTTATAGCCTGAAAGTAAACAAAAACAACAAAAAACATAAAATGACAGAAATGAGGATTAATTCCCAAATTACTTACATATGACAAGTCTAGATGTATTCCCCGAAACAGTGCAAAAATCTTGATTTCGCCTAAGCTACATCTTCTTTTTGAGGTTAAACTGATCATTGTCAAGATATAGAACATAGCCAAGGTTAGGGTTGAACGAAGGGAATATGGTAGACTTAGAAGAACTCAATCTTGCGAATTTGGTCTATTAACCAACTTATCTCCCCAAAAGGGGGGAGGGGTTTACAATTACTAGTAAAAATTAACTCTAAACTAAGACAAGCATTTAACCTATGAGAAGAGAAACTAGGGTATTATGTTCCTCATGAATCCCAATCTTAGTATCATCGAATAACCAAATTCTTTTCTAGTGCGTAGCATGCAGAACGACAAGTTAAGTTTACCAAAGATATTGTCGCAGGCAAGAGGCGAATTTCACTACGTGATTTGGTCCATCCTTGTAGCATGACATTACTGACCCTTACCTATTTCCCCAGTACAACCTCCCTATTTCCTATTCAGTTGATAAGATGAGAAACATCGATCTAATCTTGTTAATTAATCACTTTTCCTATTCATTACTACCTTGGTCTAGTCAGCAACACTTGATGCGTTCTAATGTTGGCCACCATTAGAAAACATTCACCACGAAGAGAATTAGTTAATACATGCATGAACACTTTTGAAGAATTAGGAATTATCTTGTTTTACATTGTTAGTTCTTCATGGTTCCCACAACCCAAGTGGTGGATTTATCTACTCATAATTTGTGTAAATGCAAGACTCATGAACTTGAATAACATAATAGAACACATACACAATCGAACTAAGCACAGAAAAATCCAATGCTTCAATGAGAATCACAAGATTGTAATTAGATGATGAAATAAAAGTTCACTAGTATTTCTCAATCTCTCCAATGTTTTCCTCTACTGTTTCTTGCTCGTCTCATTCTAACTCCCTAAGAAAAATAACCTAAGAATCTATTTATAGTGTTTATAACACAAATCAAAACAAAATAGGACTACAGGGTCGGCAAGCTTCCAGAGGGTTTTTACGGGTTGTGTAATGATTTATGTCTCGTAGTCCAGCTTTCGTAATCTGTTACTGTGATTCTGGACATGGCTTCTTCGACACCTCTCTACGGCCCATAAAAGGTTCTATGGCACATAGGGGGCTTTGTCTGATGAAATTTCTATAAGTCTTCGCTTTCTGATCCTCAGGGTACAAGACTTGATCTATGACTCATATAGTATTTCACGACTCGTGAAGTCCACCCTTCCCTGGATTTGCACCGGAAACCTCCATCACGGCCCGTAGAATACTCTACACCCCGTGAAAGGTCTCGTGGATCCTCAAATTCAACAACTTCTGCATATTTTTCCCAAACATTATGCCAACCCTGAAATCATGCAAAACAAACGTAGAAACACATCAAACCTACTAACATCGCATTGATAACACACAAAATTCCTTGTTATAAGCATCAAAAGTGTTGTATTTTGACAGCACATCAACGACCAACCAAGTCATTGCATTATTCACCATTAACAATAATGGTTTTCTTCGAACATAGAAGAAAGAAGTGTACCTGATGCCTATAAAAGGCTAGGGTATCTAGCCTGCATGTCATGCTCCAACTCCCAAGTAACCTCATCAACAGAATGGTGCTACCATCGAACCTTCACAAGAGGTATATCTTTGTATCTCAATCTTTAGACCTGCCTATCCAATAGCTATAGGCTCCTCTTCGAAGGACAAATCTAGACCCAACTCTACAAGGTGATAAAAAAAACATGGGACTCATCTGACATGTACCGACAGAGCATAGAAGAATAAAAAATAGGATGACCACCTTACTAACTCTCCTTGTACTCTCAAAAGGGTCGATGAATCTGGGATTAAGCTTGCCCCTCTTCACAAATCTCATCACACCATTCATGGGTGAAATGTTTAGCCAAACACTGTCACCAACAGAGATCTCACGAGGCCTAACCTCCTATTAGCATGACTCTTCTGGTGACTTTGAGTTGTTAAAAGTCTACTCTAAATCAAATGGACCCAATCCATGGTATCTAGAAGCAAAACAACACCCAAATCCTGTGTTGAAACCAAATCAAACCATGCAATGGGTGATCTACACCTCTAGCCATACAAGGCCTCAAATGGTGCCATTTGGATGCTGAAATAGTAACTGTTATTATATGCAAACTTTGCCAATGGTAAGTGTTGGACCCGCCGAGCCCTAATATCAATCATACAGACCCAAAGTATGTCCTCCAACACCTGAATGGTGCACTTTGATTGACTATCAGTCTAAGGATGCAAAGCTAAGCTCAAATCTACTGTAGTACCCAAACTACGCTTTAGAGCCCGGCAAAAGTGAGAAGAACACAAACCCTATGTGTTATACTAAGGACACTGGCAAACCATGCAATCTGACAATGTCCCGTATATAAACTTAGCCAATTGCTCCGCACTATAGCTAATCTTCACCGATAAGAAGTGTGCTGACTTGGACAATCAATCAAGAACCACCTAAATTGAGCCAAACTTGCCCAAGGCCATAAGAAAACTTGTACAAAATTTCTAGTCACTCTCTCCCTCTTCCACTCAGGAATTGGAATCCTTTGCATTAGTCTAAATAGTCTTTTGATGCTTATACTTCATCTGTTAATAATTCAAACACTTGGCTACGAACTCCGCTATGTCTCACCTCATGCCGAACCACCAAATGTTATTTTAGATCATGATACATCTTAGCCTTGCTCAGATGGATGGAATATCTAGCAAATAGGCCTCCTCTAATATTAATCTCACCTAGTTCCCACCTTAGCACAAACTCTACCATTTATCCTCAGAACACCATCAAAATCAAAGATAGCTGACTTAGCCTAACTACTCAACACTTTGTCATGAATCTTGCATAATCTGGGATCCCTATACTTATGAGTACATATTTGGTCAAACAAGGAAGATCGAGCCTCAACAAAGGCAAAAATGCTCTAAGGAGGAGATATGTCCAAACGGACCATCTATCTAATAAGCGGCCGAACGTCTAAGGCTCAAGGCCTCTCCTTAGCACTCAAGAATACAAACTCCCCATACTAGTAGTTGTCTAGATCAAAGCATCTCCCACCCCATTGGCCTTCCTAGGGTGATATAAGATAGAGATATCGTAGTCCTTAAGCAACTCCAACCACCTACACGCTGTCTCATTTTAAGAAAAGGCTAAGAAAAGATATATTTGAGACTCTAATGATCGGTAAATATCTCACAGTGCAGCCCATAAAGGTAATGTCACAACAACATCAACAGAAACACAACTGCAGCCAGCTCTATGTCATGGGTAGGGTAGTTTCACCCATGTACTTTCAATTGTCTAGAAGCATAGGCTATCACCTTTCCCATCTACATCAATACACAACCCAAACCCACGCCAGAAGCAACACAATATATGACAAACAGAACTCTCTCCTTGGGTAAAGCAATAATAGGTGCTAAAAGCAAAAATAGGTGCTAAAGCCAACAAATCCTTGAGCTTTTGGAAGCTCACCTCACAATCATCCGACCACTAAAATGCCAGAACCTTCTGAGTTAATCTAGTAAATAAGGTTTTTATAAATGAGAAACCCTAAACAAAATGCCAATAATACCCTACTAAACTTAAGAAAATCTGAATCTCGGTCATGGAAGTAGGCCTAGCCCACTCAGGTGCAACTGCTAACTTGGCTGGATAGGCCATAATACCATCTTTTGACACAACATGGCCAAGAAATGCAATAGACTCAATCCAAAACATACCCTTTGAGAACATTGCATACAACATCTCTTGCCTCAATCACTTAGGTAGGCTCCCTAATTGCTGAACATGATCTGCCTCGCTCTTGGAATAAACTTAATATCATCTATGAACACAATCATGAAGATGTACAAATAGGGATTGAACACTCGGTTCAATCAACTCCACATAATAAACCAGGGCATTAATCCACCCTAAAGATATAACCATAAACTCATAATGCCCATAATAGGTCTTGAAAGCTATCTTCGAGATATCAACCTCTCGAACTCTCAGCTGATGATACCCGAACCTCAAGTTAATCTTGAAGAATAATAAGGCACGCTGCAACTGGTCAAAAAGATCATCAATACAAGGCAAAGGATATTTGTTCATGATGGTAACTTTGATAAGCTTATGATAGTCAATACACATATGCATAGTGCCCCAAGGAGATACGCTTGGACAAATAAAACTTTTTTCAACAAGTCTTCCAATTATTCCTTCAACTCCTTCAATTTAGGCTGAGTCATCCTATATGGGGCAATAGATATGGGCTTAGTTCCTATTTACATCAATAACAAAGTTAATATCATGATCCAGGGGAATGCCTGGCAAATTATCAGGGAATACATCCATAAAATCTCTAATGACTTTTGTGCCCTCCAAAGATGGGGACTCCTAAGAAATAGCCCGAACATGAGCCAAATAACCTAAGCATCCTTTCTCCATCATCCAATAAGCAGACATGTAAGAAATAAGACCCTTAGGATAGGAACTAAGTGCTCCAGTCCATATCAAGTGAGGCATGTCGGAGCATGATAAGATTACGATCTTCGCATGACAGTCAAGAATAGCATGGTAAGGTGATAACCAATCCATACCCAATATCACATCAAAACCTACCATATCTAACAATATCAGATCAAAAACAGTATCTCTACCCATAAAAGTCACAACACAACCTCGATATACCTAATTCACCACTAAAGAATCACCTACTAGGGTGGATACATATATAGTCTTAGAAAGCAACTCACATATAATAGCAATATCAAAAGCAAAATAGGTCACCACATAGAAATAAGTAGTGCATGGGTCAAATAAAACTGAAGCTAAACGATGGCACACTTGAACCATAATTGTGATGAATGCATCATAAGCCTCTACCTCAGCTCTATCTAGGACCCATAGCAAATTCTATGACCACCACTAGCCTATGAACCACAAGGGGCTCCATCAATACCTGTATCATGACCTCCTCTAGCACCACCTCTCGTGTCTTGAGAGGTATCTTTGGCGGTCGTCTGAGGTCCTCATGTCTGACCAGGAAACACCAGATGTGGACAATGGTAGTGAAGTGCCCGACCTCATCACAAATATAACAAGCCATGCGGTCTCATTCCTGAGATGACTGTATCGAAGAACCACCATGTCTAGCTAAACCGATAGAGCTATGATGGCCTGTCTGTGTAGGCCTAGACCTGTCAACACTGCCGGATGTTGGAAGAGCTACCTGCTCTGCCCTGCCCTATCTCTAAAATCCTCTATCACAAGGTGTGGGTGCATTAATAATGTACTTTCAAAATACAACATATTTGCTACGTAAAACAAAGGATTTTGCAAGTTCGTAATGCGACTTTGTTTGGTTTTTATGTATTATTTGTTAGTTGTGTAGAAAATACACATTGGCATGATTTTGGGAGAAAATTGCAGATTTTGCTGAGGTAGAGGACATACGAGCCACTCTATGAGTCATAGCCCAAGCTATGAGTCGTAAGTGCCATCGTAGCATGTAACATTGAGCAAAATTAAGAAGCTCCAATGTGAAGGTCAGCTATATGAGACCACCCTATGAGTCATACGTTTCATTACGACTCGTATGTGGGGTTTGTAGCATGGAACAGTGAAAGGAGCATGCGAGTCGTAGCCCAAGCAACACCCCAAAATAGTGGGTCATAGTAGTCAAGCCCAAAATGCCAAGTGCTGACTACGAGACCCCTATTTTGACTCATAGGTCACCCTACATGTCGTACTTGCACGACGTACCTGCTGCCAGCTATCTTTTCTATTTAGTTTTGATGATGACTTTGTAAATAGTATAAGTACATAATGATAGGGTTTTAGAAAGAGACTTTTCAGACTTGAATATTTTTTAGATTCCACTTTGAATATTTTGGAGATTACACTTTGAATATTCTCCCTAGAATATTTTTAAGGTTTAGTGTAGATTTCAATTTTTGATTTGAAGACCCACTTTGGGGGTTTGGAAAATCACATTGTGTAACACCCCACATCTTATAGTACAAGTACTATGCAAATGAAATGTGATATGGCTTTTCAAATTAGCGCCAATTTTTAAAAGTGCTTGAATCTCAAGTTAGAGGGCAACATGTATGTCTAATGCGGAAGAGGGTCGAGTGTAAATCAGTTTTAAGTCAAATTGAGGATATCACGATAATAAACGAAGTGAAAGAAGTGAGGTACTTGTGGGACTTATGAAGCTAGTAGGTGAGTCACCTATATGCTTAGCTTAATTATGCTAGCTAAACGGAGATGAGACCTGATGCCAAGTCTGTCCAAGTCCAATAATAAATAAAGTCTGTGTTAAGACTGTATCTTAAGCCTTTGTTTTACCATCATAAACTAACCATACTTAAAGCCCAAGATGAATAATAAAAGGTACCAAGTGCATCACAACCCACTTGACTAATTGGGCCCAAACTAAGTGAAAAGGAATTAGGAAAATGGGCATCCAAGGCCCATCAACTTTGAGACCCATTTAAGCCTAAGTGATAGGCTCAAGCTGGTGCATCACAAGCTTACTAATATGTGTTGATACGTGGTCAAACGCTGAAGAGAGAGTTAGCCAAAAGGTCCCCTTCAAAAGTGCTTAAAAATAGTCCCTCAAGTCATTTCACTTTGGGACAATTTTCAGCTTTCCTAAAGACTCATTTTTCTGTTTACTCCACTTCACAAGGTAGCTAATAAAACCCTCTAGGGTTCTTGTAGGAAACTTTAATCTTGATGGCTAAGGTAAGTGAAAATATCCATGTATTTGTTATTCTTATCTTATTAAAACAAGAAGTATATGCCAATTATGCTTGTGAACAAACGTGGGACAGCATATGCTTACAAAGTTGCTACACATTTGCCTTTTTCTTAGTGACTTCTCTATGGTTTGTAGGTTAGGATACGAAGAGAAGTTGATGTTATTAACATGGTTTAAGTTCTAGATAATATCTACGGTTTTTGCCCTGATTTTCTTTCACTTAACAACGAGTTGTATTGTGCTATCATAAGTGTGATTTTGAATGGGACTTGGGGGCTGACGAATGGAAGGCTATTGCCTCACATCCTTCATGACTGCTTTGGTGTTGTTATGAGACTGCTTTAATGTTGTTTTTATGTATAGATGTGTTAAGGACAGTTTGGTTAAAGTCCAGATAGTTTTGAATTGTTGACGTCGAGATATAGGGAAATGGCGTAAGGTTGTTCTGCCTAATTATATGTCATGTGAAGTTGGTATGTGCTGTGAATTATGCACTATTTCCTGCATGTTACAAACCTAATCTAGGGTATATACACCATGTATATGGAATTGGTAATAGACATATATGATTAGGGGTGGAAGGGATGAAATAACGTCATTGGGTCGATGCTTATGGGTTGCTCCCCAAAGTTTATTTTTACATTAGATTGGACTGCCAAGAAGTATTTCTCATCTGCTAATACCACTGTTATTGCCTACTCTATCGTAGATAAATATTTGAGGGAAAAAGAGGTTATTTCGAGTTAATAACGAGGTATGTAAGGCTACTTGATTTCGTATTACTTGGCATGAAATCTAGATTCTTCCTTCGCACATAAAGGCACTTACCAACCCCGATACAACTATTAACCGTGTATTGACCCTTTCACATGTTCATATGCTCCCATACAGAGTCACCTTTAGATTTGCATACATAATTGGATTCAAGTTTCATGGGTTCTTGTTGGTAAATAAAGTTCACGAGTTATTTCACCTCATACGCATTTCATTAGTTGTGTAATGTAGTCTTTTCATTGTCGTAACGCCTTGTATGATTATTGACATCTCATATGCTACATCTTCAATCCTACAGATCAAATATTATGATCACAAAAAGAGTCTTCTCAAAATAAATTGAAAGATAAAGTATATTGCTATTGATGGGTGGTAACCCGAGGGGTGGATGGATCACCTAGCCAGGGTCGATCCTATCATAGGGGGTTTCCTAAGGGGCGAAAGGAAAAGCCTAGCCAGGGCCAATCTTGATATTGATTTACCACTGATTTGCTTCTCATTTGTATTACATGTTGTGCACAGATTATACAATAAAGGTAAAGTAGTAAAAAGAACATAAGATACATGATCCCACAGTGTAACTAAAGGTTGTCTCTTATCCTTCACCAGTGCATCGTTTCATTTGAGTTGTTACTTCATATACAGTATTTCCTGCCTTACATATTCAGTACATTATCTCATATTGATGTCCCTTACGGGGGACCTGCAATTCATTTTGTAGGTACAGGTGCTAGTAGCGCTCCCCGATAGGAGTACAGGATATCCAGCTGTTGTTACCAAGCTCCAGGTTGCTTCAGAGCTTTGTGAGTCTAGAGCTTATATTTTTGTATTGTATAGTTTGTCTTGATGGGGCCTATCCCGACCCTTATCAGATACTTTTCCTTATCTAGAGGATTTGTAGACTATGTAAATTAAAGTGTGGTCTTGTCTCATACTTTAGACAACGTGGCCCCAACGGCCTAGCCATATGCATTTCTTTTTGGCTTGTTATTATTGCTTACTTTCTTAAAGGCTTGTTGAATGAAGAAATCCCTTATAATATTTATAGAAAGAGCATGGATACAAATTGGTTCTCCTAGGCCTTATCGGCAACGGGTGAAAATCCACCTTAACGGGACTTTGGGCGTGACAAAAGTGGTATCAGAGCGGGTTATCCTAGGGAGTCTACAAAGCTGTGTCTATGTAGAGTCTTGTTTATCGATGTCTTGTTCACCATATTTGTAAGCAGGAGGCTACGTGACATTTAGGAGTTGTTACTTTCTTTTTCATTCTTTACATCGTGCCATAGAGCCAAGGGTAATAGGTGGATTGTGTCTAACCTTTAAATTGTTTTGTACAACAAGTATGCCAGAAACCAAAAAAACCAAAGGTAAAGGGAAGGAAGTAGAAGTGGTTGTTGGTATACCCAGTCGAGTGAGACAATGAAATGAGGCTCAAGATGAGTCTCTGTCATAGACATCTCCATCTTCTCCAACAGCTGATGAACCAGGAAGTAATGAAATTCCCCCAGAACCACCTATGGATGCTACCGTGTAGGATCTGAGAAATATAGTCCAACTATTGACTCATATAATTTCTGGCCAAGTTCAAAGACACGAAGGTCTAGTTATAGGTGATGGTGGTGCGGATAGGACAACTAGCACGAGGATATGTGACTTCTTTAATTTGGACCCTCCAGCCTTCACCGTGTCAGATCCTAATGAAGATCAACAAGACTTTGTTGATCAGATTCAACGTACTTTACATGTTATGCATGTGAGTGGTATAGAAGCTTCGAGTTAGCGATATATAGGTTGAAGGGTGTGGCTATACTGTGGTATAAAACTTGGAAGCAATCTAAGGGTATAGATGCACCTCCAACTACTTGGAAGGATTTCAAAGAGGCATTTCTTTACCATTACATACCATTAGGGATCTGAGAGGCCCGTGTAGCTCAGTTCTTAAACCTACACCAAGGGAATATAAGCGTGAGGGAGTATAGCCTTCAATATAATTCCCTGGCCAGGTATGGTCCTAGTGTAGTTGCTACTATGGCAGATAGAGTTCATCGATATGTGGATAGATTGGATACATATTCTGTACCATTGCTTCCTTGAACAAAGATATGGATATAGCGAGAATCCAAGCTTTTGCATGGAAATAGGAGGATCAGAGGCAAAAGAGAAGTACATAAGAGTTAGAAAGGGCGTACTCCAAGAGGGCCAAGTCTACATGGCAGTTTACGCCAACCCAAGGTGCGCTTAGGCCTTGATTTTCTAATAGACCTCCTAGGACATCATCCTCCTTCTCTGCAGCCAGTGCTCCACCACAACTTCAGGGGTCTAGGAGTAATTAGTTTGGTCCAAAAAGTGAAGGGCGAGGCGCCTGGACAGCGGGATATTTAGCAGACCGGTAAATGACTCCTACTCTGCCTTGTAAATAGTATGGAAGAAGTCATTCAATTATATGTCATGTTGGGATAGATGCTTGTTATTAGTGTGGTACGCCAGGGCATATGATGAGAGATTGCCCGATGAGGCGTTTGGGTGATATAGCACAATCTATTGGGTCAGTTGTTGCATCATTATCGTCAGTTCCTCCATTAGGTAGGGGTCAACAAGAACCTATGGGTCGTGGTAGAGGTCTAAGAGAGGCAACTAGCTTTATCATAGTCAAGAATTGCACTTGTACTCTGAGGAGTCGGCAAAATTTGGAAGCTTCACCCGATGTGGTCACAGGTACTTGTCCATTTTTTCACATAATGTATATGTATTAATTATCCCTGCTTCTACACTATCATACGTTACCCCTCTTGTTGCTGGGAAGCCTAAGAGAATACCCAAATTATTGATCAAACCATTTGAAGTGTCCACACCAATCGATGAATCTATTATGGCTAGAATGGTTTATTATGACTATGTAGTAACTGCTTGTGACCATGACACATTGGCTGACCTTTATTGAGCTAGAAATGGTGGAATTTGATTTTAGAATGGGTGTAGATTGGTTAGCTTCTTGCTATCCCACAGTGGATTGTCGAACTAAGAGAGTGTACTTCCACTTTCCAAATAAGGTAGTTCTTGAATGGGAAGGCAATATTGGGGATCGAAAGGGTAAGTTTATCTCTTATCTTAAAGCAAGAAAGATGATATCTAAGTGGTATATATGTCATTTAGTTAGAGTAAGGGATATGGAGGCAGAATCGCCAACTCTTCAAGTAGTTCTAGTAGTGAATGAATTAGTTGATGTGTTCCCTGAAGAACTTCAAGTCTACCTCCATAACGAAAAGTAGTTTTTTATTGACTTACTTCCAAGAACTCAACCTATTTCCATCCCTCTATATAGAATGGCCCCGGTAGAATTGCGTTAATTAAATGAGCAGTTAAAAGACTTATTAGAGGGGTTTTGTAAGACCTAGTCGAAAATTGAATAAGTTGACAATTAAGAATAAATACTCCATCCCTGGGATTGATGATTTATTTGATCAGTTACAGGGTGCTAAATGCTTTTGAAAAATTGATTTGAGATCAAGGTATCACCAAGTGACGGTGAAGGAGAATGATATACCTAAGACTACTTTCAGAACACGCTATGGCCACTTTGAATTTCTTCTTATGTCGTTTGGGCTAACGAATGCACCAGCAGTATTTATGGATCTGATGAATAGGGTATTCAAGTCATTCTTGGATTTGCTCATGATAGTAGTTATATGACATTTTGGTATATTCAAGATCAGAACAGGACCACGCAAATCACTTATGACAAGTGTTACAGGTTCTTCGTGATTGACAATTGTATGACGAATTTTCTAGATGTGAGTTTTGGCTAAAATCAGTGGCATTCTTGGGTCATATTGTATCCGATTAGGGAATAAGGGTTGATTCACAAAAGATAGGGGCTGTGAAAGATTGGCCAAGGTCAATGACACCCACGGAAGTTTGGAGATTCCTAGGGTTGGTAGGTTATTACAGAAGGTTTGTTGAAGGTTTTTCTTCTATTTCTGCACCTCTAATAAAGTTGACACATAAGGCAACAAGTTCCAATGGAATGATGCATATGAAAGGAGCTTCTAGGAGCTTAAAAAATAAGCTAACTTCTGTATCTGTGCTAGTACTTCCAGAAGGCACTGAGGGGTATGCGGCGTATCGCAATGCTTCACGAGTTGACTTAGGGTGTGTGCTGACACAACATGGTAGGATAATTGCTCATGAATCTAGATAACTATGACCATATGAGAAAAACTACCCAACTCATGATCTTGAGCTACTAGTGGTTGTGTTTGCTCTTAAAATATGGCGCCACTATTTATATCGGGTTCACGTTGACATATATATTGATCATAAGAGCCTACAATACATCTCTAAGTAGAAAGACCTAAACTTAAGACAACGGAGATGGCTAGAACTAATAAAGGATTATGACGTTGATATACTTTACCACCCAGGGAAGGCAAATATGGTAGCTGATGCTCTGACTCTTAAGGAAATCATGAATACTGGTGATCAGGCCATGGAAAGTCAAGGAGTGGCTACAGATCTACGTCAACTAGCTAGTTTGGGAGTTCTCCTTCTTGAAACTTCAAAGGAAGGGGTTGTTGGGCATAATGTTGTGGAGTCTTCGTTGGTAAAGGAGGTGAAAGAAAAATAGTTCGAGGATCCTGTTTTACGACTACTTAAAGATAAGGTAAGTCAGGGTATGAAAGAGCTTTGACCATAAACAAAATAGAGTACTTTATTGCCAAAATAGATTATGTGTGTTTGATATTAATGAATTAAGAAAGAGGATAATGGAAGAAGCCCATCATTCAAGATATTCCATATATCAAGGATCAACTAAGATGTATCATGACATAAAGAGAATGTTTTGGTGGGGAGGCATGAAAAGGGTCCTTGCAGAATTTGTGGCTCAATGTCCGAATTGCCAACAAGTCAAAGTAGAGCACCAAAAGCCAGGAGGTTATATGCAGTGCATAGAGATTCCAACATGGAAGTGGGATATGATTAATATGGATTTTTTATTGGGTTGCCTCGCTCATTTCAGAAGGTTGATTCCATATGGGTAATAGGTTATAGAATCACAAAGTCAGAACACTTCTTTCCAGTCATGAGTGATTATACAGCTGAAGAATATGCCAATCTATACCTCAAAGAGATAGCCAGGCTACATAGAGTCCCAATATCTATTTTATATGATTGGGGGGCTCAATTTACTGCAATGTTTTGGAAGTTGTTCCAAAGGAGTTTAGGGACACAAGTGAATTTGAGTACAACATTCCACCCTTAGGCAGACCGTCAAGCTGAGCGCACTATTCAAACACTTGAAGATATGTTACGAGCTTGTGCATTGGACTTTAAAGGTAGTCGGGTAGACCATTTGCCACTTATTGAATTTGCCTATAACAATAGCTATAACTCGAGTATCAAGATGGAACCTTATGAAGCTTTGTATGGAAGGAAATAGGTCGCCAATTGGATAGTATGAAGTGGGTGAAACCACCTTGCTAGGGCTAGATCTAGTACAACAATCCATGGAAAAAGTTTGTCTAATACAACAAGCCATGGAAAAAGTTTGGCAAATCATACACGGATGCTAGGAGGAGAGGATTGGAATTCTCAGTAACGGATTGGGTATTTTTAAAGGTGTCTCCAATGAAAAGGGTTATGAGATTTATTAAGAAAGGAAAACTGAGCCAATATTACATAGGACCATATCAGATTGCTAAGAGGTTCGGGCAGGTTGCATATGAACTAGGGATACCCCAAGAGCTTTCAATGATTCATCTAATTTTTCATGTCTCATTGCTTCGAAAATGCATTGGTGACCCATCCCGTATCACTCCTATTGAATATGGGTAGGTTACAGAAAATCTCACATATGAAGAGGTACCTATTGCTATTCTAGATCGTCAAGTTAAGAAGCTAAGAAATAAAGAAATAGCTTCAGTAAAAGTAAGTTGGAGAAACCAGCAAGTAGAACAAATAACATGGGAGGCCGAGGACGCGATGAAATCAAAAACCCCTTACTTATTTGAAGCTAAAGAGGAAGTCCAACATGCAGAAGTGGGACACTAATAAGTACGTGTGATTGAATACTTAGTGTGTTGTCAAAAGTTTGTGTAAGTAAAGATTTAAACTTGGTTAAACTATCTAATTGTGCTAACATTCAAGGACTAATGTTCTTAAGGGGGAGGATGTAACAACCCACATCTTACAGTACTAGTACTATGTAAATGAAATGTGATATGTCTTTTCAAATTAGCGCCAATTTTTAAAAGTGCATGAATCTAAAATTAGAGGGTAACATGTATGTCTAACGCTAAAGAAGGTCGAGTGTAAATAAGTTTTGAGTCAAATTGAGGAGATCACCACCTTAAACAAGGTTAAAGAAGTGAGGTGCTCGTAGGACTTAGGAAGCTAGTATGTGAGTCACCTATATGCTTAGCTAGCTAAACGGAGATGAGACCCGACGCCAAATCTGTCCAAGTCCCATAATGAATAAAGTCCGTGTTAATAGTGTAACTTTAGCCTATGTTTTACTATCATAAATGGAGAATATTTACAGCCCAAGATGAATAATAAAATGGCCCAAGTACATCACAACCCAATTGACTAATTGCGTCCAAACTAAGTGAAGTGGAGTTAGGAAAATAGGCAGCCAAGGCCATAAACTTTGAGACCCATGGCCCAATAAAGAGGCCCAAGCTGTTGCATCACCATCTTAGTAATATTTGTTGATATGTATTCAAAAGCTCAAGAGAAAGTCGGCCAAAACTGCCCCTTTAAAAGGGCTTAAAAACAATCCCTTAAGTCATTTAATTTTGGAGCAATTTTTAGCTTTCCTAAAGACTCTTTTTTCTCTTTACTTAACTTCACAAGGAAGCCAAAAAACCCTTTAGGGTTCTTGAAGGAAACCTAAATCTTGAAGGCTAAGGCAAGTGGTAATATTGATGTATTTGTTATACTTATCCCATGACAAACAAGAAGTATATGCTATTTGCGTTTGTGAACAAAGGTCGGACAGCATGTGCTTAGAAAGTTGCTGCACACTTACCTTTATTTTAGTGACTTCTCTATGATTTGTAGTCTGGATTATGAAGAGAAGTCAATGTTCCTAACATGGTTTACGTTAAAGATATTAATCTAAGGTTTCTGCCCTGATTATTTTTCACTTAACAATGAGTTTTATTGTGCAATCTTAAGTGTGATTTTGATTGGGACTTGGGGGATGATCGATGGAAGGCTATTGTCTCACATCCTTCATGACTGCTTTGGTGTAGCTCTGAGACTGTTTTAAGGTTGGTTTTCTGTACAGATTTGTTAAGGATAATTTGGTTAAATTCTGGATAGTTTTGAATTGTTGACATCGAGATATAGGGAAATGGTGTAAGGTTGTGCTACCTGATTGCATGTCATGTGATGTTAGCATCTTCTGCGAATTGTGGACAATTTCAAGCATTTTATGAACCGAAACTAGGATGTATAGACCATGTTTATGGAATGGGTAATAGACATATATGCTTAGGGGTAGAAGGGATGAAATAACGTCGTCGGGTCGATTCTTACGGGTTGCTGCCCAAAGTTTATTTTTACATTAGATTGGACTGCCAAGAAATGTTTGTTAGCTGTTAATACCAGTGTCATTGCCTACACTATTGTAGATAAATATTTGAGGGAAAAGGAGGTTACTCCAAGGTAATAACGAGGTCATATATCGAGGTATGTAGTGCTACTCGATTTTGTATTACATGGCATAAAATCTAGATTTTTCCTTCACACATAAAGGCACTTACCAACCGCGACACAACTATTAACTGTATCTCAACCCTTTCACATGTTCATATGCCCCAATACATAGTCACCTTCAAATCAGCATACATAGTTGGATACCAAGTTACATGGGTTCTTGTTGCTAAATAAAGTTCACGAGTTGTTTCATCTCATATGCATTTCATTAGTTATGTAATGTACTCTTTTAATTTTGTATTGCCTTATATGATTGTTTACATTTCATATGCTACATATACAGTCCTACAGATCCAATATTATGACCACCAGAAGAGTCATCTCAAAAGTAATTGAAAGATAAAGTATATTGCTTACTGATGGCTGGTAACCCAAGGCGTGGAAGAATCACCTAGCCAGGGTCAGTCATATCATGGGGGGCAGCCCAAGGGGTGAAAGGAAAAGCCTAACTAGGACCAATCCTGATATACATTTACCACTGATTAGCTGGTCATTTGTATTACATATTGTGCACAGATTATACAGTAAAGGTTAAGTAATAAAAAGAACATAAGGTACATGATCCCACAGTGTAAATAAAGGTGGTCTCTTATCCTACACCAGTGCATAGTTTCATTTGAGTTGTTACTTTATATACAGTATTTCTTGCCTTACATATTCAGTACATTGTCTCGTACTGACGTCCTTTATGGGGGACCTGAAATTCATGCTATAGGTACAGGTGCTAGTAGCGCTCCCCAGCAGAGTACAGGATATCCAGCTGTTGTCACTAAGCTCCAGGTCGTTTTGGAGCTTTGTATGTCTAGTGCTTACATTTTTGTATTGTATAGTTAGTCGAGGCGGGGCCTGT
Source organism: Solanum medicagineum (assembly GCA_026153255.1). NCBI lineage: Eukaryota > Viridiplantae > Streptophyta > Magnoliopsida > Solanales > Solanaceae > Solanum > Solanum medicagineum. The sequence goes on along the minus strand of JAPFFP010059279.1, from coordinate 3,538 downwards.
CCCGACCCTTATTAGATTCTTTTCCTTATCTAGAGACTATGTAGACTATGTAAATTAAAGTGTGGTCATGTTTCATACTTTAGACAATGTGGCCCAACGGCCTAGCCATATGCATTTCCTTTTGGATAATTATTACTACTTACTTTCTTAAAGGCATGTCGAATGAAGAAATCCCTAATAATATGCATAGAAAGCGCATGGATACAGGTTGGTTCTCCCGGGCCTTATTGGTAATGGGTTCCGGTCCACCTTAACGGGACTTTGGGCGTGACACATTGTACTTATCTTCTATTTATCAAAGCTTGTGGTTTCCAACTTGAAGGTGTTTTTGTTCTTCATTGTTTTGAGTAAACTCTCAACAATGTCTTTTACATTCATTGTTCTTTATTTTGCCTTAGCCATGAGTAGCTAAGCACCCACAACTTGGTGTTGCGGGAACCATTAGTTGTTGACTTGAAATAACCTAAACTTTGTGCATTTCTTTTATTGGGATTTTGTATGTATTGTATATTTCCCTTCGCTTTGCTTGTTGTTTGGTGGTGGCCAACACCAAACCCAGCCTATTATCACGATCCCGACCAAGGTAATGATGAATAGGAAAAGTAAATGACAAAATTTGATTGATGTGTTCTCATCGAATCAACCAAACTTGACCATGGGGAGGTTGAATGGGACAATGGGTAATGGTTAGTTGGCACACCATGGTTACCGACCAAGCGCCATGGTGAAATTTGACCTTCGCCATCATAAGAGGGCTGGAAGAACTAAAGTTACTGTCTTGCATGCGAATTTCCAATTAGGGTTATGTTGTCTAGGATTGAGTCAATGAATCATGGGGAACATGATTCCTAAGTTGTCCCTCAATTTGATTCTCTTCTTTCATAATTAGCATAGTGATTATTTTTGTTCCTCATTTGGAATCTCAAAATCCCCGCATTTTAGAAAATATAGTGATTGATACTTGAAATGATTGTTAGTGGATCAACTTAGTCAAGCCCCATATTTCCTAAGGATTCAACCCTAACCTTCGGATAGGTTTATTGCTGACTGCGACCACTTTGTTCTTAGAGTGTGAACATAAAATATTATGGCGCAGTTGATGTGCAGGCATAAATCAAGAACTAAAGAATTGAAGAATATATCAATTGGAGCAGCCACTAAGAGCGGGCCTACAAGTCGTAATTCACACTATGACTCGTAGTCATGCCTCATAGAGGGAAATAGTAAGTATTGAAAGTTGAAACACACACACTACAGCTAAATTTATGATTGGTAGGGTCCCCTACGAGTCATAAGTGGGGTTCGTAGTTCCCAGGTATAAATAAGTAGTGACGTCTGCTACAATACAAGTACGTACGTGTCGTAGGAGTCCCTACGACTTTCGAGGATTCATAGCCTCGAAACACAGATGTTTTAAAGTCGAACCAATTTCTTATATTAGGGGTGAAATAATCATTTGACCTCTTATTTCCCTCTCTTGAACTTTTGTTTCTCCCCCCAAATTTCCCTAACTCCTTTTTTTATTGTTTCCATCAACCCCCACCCGAATTCGATGAGTTTTTTCTAAAAAACATCACACTAGGGTTTCGACTCTCTCTTATTTCTCTCATTGCATCTAATTAATCTTCATTTACTCATTTGGTAAGCTTTCTTTGTTAAATTAGCAAATTCATGTTATGATCTTTGAATAGTGTTGAATGAGTGTGAATATTTTTTATCATAGTCAGTATACCCATGAGAAAATGATTGTATAAGCATGAGAATTAGGGTTTGGTTTTGGTTTTGTTAAACTCCCTAGTATCATTTTAAATTGTATGATTGCTCTGGTTGGGTTTTTGTAATATTGTCATGTTGATCATATGAGTTTAACGAATGATTTTTGAGTCATCAAGTACAAACTCATGTCGGGGTTGAAATTTGGGGATATTAGTGTGTGTTCACATATGGAAATTCATGATACCTTTGTGTGGAGCTGTTGTGAACTCTTTCTGAATCTCCATTGCTATGTATTGTTGTTGATGATTATGAGTGGGAGAATAGTTGATCTTGGGTGTATCTTGAATATAATTGGGGGTTGTTGTTCGATTGTGGGATGACGGTTGATTGTGTTCACATGATTCATAATGGGGTTAACTATGTTTTCTGATGATGTGCTGGTTCAATGTTGTTAATTTTTATCAATCAAATGACCCTAGGTTCTTATGGGAAGGATATAGGCACCACTGGTGCCATATGTTTTCTGCTACGATGACCCCCTTATGACTTGTAGCTCACCCTACAAGTCGTAGTAGTCTCTCCTAGGAGACCACAGTCACCTATGGTTCCTTAACACTTACCATATGAGACCCACCTACGACTCTTAGTGCCTACTACTAATCGTAGTGAGGGACTTGCCAGACCTGCCTTGTTCAAAATTCTATTTTGTTCCCTACTATGAGCCCAGGATATGACTCGTAGGTCAGCCTACGAGTCATACATGAGCCTCATATCTATGATTAGAACGTTATTTTTTTCAAGCACCTTAGTACTACGAGGCTATAGTAAGACTTGCCGGTCAACCTGTGGGTCGTACCTACACCTCGTATCTACAAACCTACTACTGGTTCAGTGTATTTTTTTAATGTTTTTCCTTTATTGGTTCTGTTATTCTTTGTTGATTCTCTTGTGTAAATCCTTTTTGATCAAACATTATGGTGCTCATGATGTATTTTGGGGTTGATTTTCAGGAAATATGCCTTCGAAAGATAAACAAGCTATCGAAGCCTTCTGGAGGAAGTTAGTTGACGAGTCCTCAGAGAGAAAGCAATCTTAAGGGTCAGTGGAAGTCCACAGAGTCCTAATAGACCCCAAAGCAAATGTTCCTCAGACTCGAGCCCACACTACACAGGCCCTGGTTAAAGTAGATAGTCCCTCCCGGTCTAATGAGCAGGGCAAGTGTAACGGGTGTAGTAGTAGTTTACTGCAGTTGACCTTACTCACACTGAGACAGAATCAGAGGAGGGATCACATGCTCAACAGGAGGAAGCAGAGTCACAGCCTCCGGCCGACCAAGGATAGGACATGTCACGAACCAAGCCTAGGGTGTAGACGTGATAGGCGAATAGGGAACCCAAAGGAACACCAAATAAGACTCTTAGCATATCATACACATATCCTTGGTCGTGGAAGAAAGCCAAAACAACATAAGAAACATAAAAAAGGGAAATTGGGATTAAGGGAAAGAGTTAAACACTTGAATAATATAAATGAGTGAAGCTCAAACATAATACATAACTTGTCCAACAACACCTATATACATAGAATTTAGCAGGGGCCAAGACGAACAACTGGATTCACCCTCATAGTCATATGTATGCCAAAATATACAAGATGTCGCCTAAACATAAGCATGAAAGAAGATAGATATTGCCCCCGGACATAAGGACTCACCAAAAGCTAACTTGAACAATCCGTCTAGCCACGAGGAGAATCAATAGGAACTCCGGTTCCTACATGGTAACATCATGTAGGTATAGAGTATGTGTTAGGACGTCTGAAT
>JAPFFP010059265.1:0-27493 GCA_026153255.1 Solanum medicagineum | reverse complement strand
AAACTTAATTATGCACACCAAATTCACTTGATACTCTAATCATGCACCGAAAATATACTTAAGTTCAAATTACACGATATCCACAACAAAATTTCCAATTGGATAATTATTCTTAATTTAAAGAAATACGGGGTATAACATTATTATTATAATATTATAAAGAAGCATTGATATAATATTACAACCTTATTATTATAATATTATATAGAAAAAAATCATTCTCAACTTTACCTTAAAGAAATTTGACCTTTTCTTTTCTTTCCTTTCTTTCTTTCTTTTCCTTCTTTACGTGGTCCCTGACCACTTTTCCTTCTTTTTTTTCTCTTTTTTTTCTTTCTTTTTTTTCCTTGTTTATGTGGTCCCTGACCACTTTTCCCTTGTTTTTCCTTTTTGCATTTTTTCCTTTTTCTTCTTGGACAACACCCTATAAATAGGGGTGTGCCTCATATTTTTCAATCAAAACTAAAGTCTAACCCCCGATGTCTTTGTTGAGGTATGACTCTCTTGTTCTTTTTTTGTCCCTTTTCTTTTTATTTTTTCTAGGCCAAAGGGAGTGACATTTGTGCTTTGTGAATTCTACAACACGAGAATTTGTTCTCTAGGTGTGAAGGGATGTGTTCTACATCCCTGCTTTGAAATCACCAATTCAATGCTTTACAATGTTCTAAATGTTTAAACATAGGGGACCAACAATACAAGACTTTACGCTATTCTAAATGTTTAAACATAAGGGACCAACAATACGAGGCTTCACACTGTTCTGAATGTTTAAACATAAGGGACCAACAATATGAGGCTCTACGTTGTTCTAAATGTTTAAACATAGGGAACCAACAATACGAGGCTTTACGTTGTTTTAAATGTTTAAACATAAGGGACCAACAATATGAGACTTTACGTTATTCTAAATGTTTAAACATAAGAGACGAACAATACGAGGCTTTACAAAGTTCCCAATATTTAAATATAAGGGGCCAACAATTCGAGCCTTTACAAAGTTCTCAATGTCTAAACATAAGCGGCCAACAATTTGAGCCCTTACAAATTTCTTAATGTTTAAATATAAGGGGCTAGCAATGTGAGGCTTTACAAAGTTCTCAATGTTTCAACACAACGGACCCTCAATGCAAGCCCTTAAAAAGTTCTCAATGTTTAAACATAAGGAGCCAATAATTCGAGGGTTTACAAAGTTCTCAAGTTTTAAACATAAGGGACCCCCAATGCGAGGTTTTACAAAGTTTTCAATTTTTAAACATAAGGGACCAACAATTCGAGGCCTTACCATGCTCTCAATGTTTAAACATAAGAGGCCAGCAATGCAAGACTTTATAGAGTTCCCAAATACCCCAATTAGCCATATTCTTTTATTTTGATTTTTTTGTCCCCCTTTTTTTTTTGTTTGCCATCATTGATGAAAGGTAACACTTTTTTTATGCAGTTTATGGTTTTCTTCAAAGACTACACTTGCTCAACTTCTGCGCTCAAATATCTTATAATCGGAACACAAGATAGCAAGACAGAAACCAAACTTTTGGTCAAAAATACTTCTGTTGGTCATTATGCTAATGCATGGCCACAATTAAGAAACATGCTTTATAAGGCAAGTTGGACCTTAGAATGTGACCACACAACTAACAAAGCTTCCAAATTATAGTATCTTGAGAGACTAAGTCTTCAAGGCACAAATCTTGTGAGCACTGTTCCAAATTTAGGGTGTCGCATTATTAAAGAAGGATTATGTTGGGGGATAAAATTTTGTTCGAAGGTGAATTTCGTTGCATCCTAGGATATTGGAAATGGACAGAAGACATCCTAAGCAAGAATAGGCAAAGTTTGGACGATGCTAACCTTCAAGATGTGGACTTTGCTTTTCTTTGTACCTATGATTGAAACTCTAATATCATGCATGCCTTTTGTGAGGCGTGGTGTCCACAAATGAATACACTACTCACATTTCTTAAAGAGGCATCTATATCCCTTTGGGATTTGTATACTCTTGGTGGTTTGCCGATTAGTGGGTGTACTTATGAAGAAGTGGTAGGGTTTGCCGATTAGTGGGTGTACTTATGAAGAAGTGGTACCTAATGCCATAGAGCTTATGGGTCATTATTCCAAAAGGAATAGATTTCTTCCCCAAACTTGTGAATATTTGGTTGCTACCTTTCATCATCTTAAAAAGGAGAAGGATGATAGCTTAGGGACCTCTTTTAGCGAATGGATACAATTTTCATGCAAATAACACATCAGGTATAAGCTAGCTTCTCTGAGGAAAGAGAAGAAGACTCGACGCCTATCATCTACACATAACCCAATAGGTGAAACATCAATGGAGGTGAACACATGGTTAAGCTCTCAAGAGATGACATTTTCTATGCTTGGAGTAAAACACCAAAAGTATGATACTTATTTGACAGCTTTCTTGTCATGTTGGTTATGTGCCTTGGCCTGAAACGTTTAAGATGGCAAGCTTGATGTCGAGTGGTCGACGGGTTAGCCTTGCAGTCCTAGTTTTAGCAAACATCTATCGTGGCCTAAACAAGATTTCAAATTCTTCACAACTTGATTACATTAAAGTTTCTTTCCCTATCTATTATGTCTATGGTTGGCTTGCTTATTACCTCATGACACATTATCCTCTTACTGGTTGATCTTCTCTCCCACTGATGGTGGCATATTCTGGCGAGGGGGCTGCAAAATATTTTGACAAAAATGAGGCATGAAAGGACAACCATCGAGGTGAAAACCTCGTGTGGAATGCGACCATGCTTAATAGGCGTCACCCAACTTATTATTTTGATAATAACAAAGCTTTATAGTTGGAGTCATCTTATTTTATGAGCCTCTGCTTTAATTATCTTACCTTAAGGAGAGGGAACTTCTTCTTCATCGAGCCATATAGTCCCCACCGATTTAGTTGTCAGTTTGGATTTTATCAAGATATTCCTGGACATCTCAAAAATGATTTCCGTGCTGAATCTCTTGATGAGGGACTTAGGTATTGGAGAATCTGTCTTGCCCACTATTAAGTGAAGAGCGACCTTTCCACCTGCGATTACTTCTACGAAGAAATTTTTTACCAATCAATATCCCCTTTGGTGGGAAAGATCCCATGGGAAGTTTCTTAAGGATAATTTGGAAACTTTGGTACAAAAAGCTGGGCCAGAATTCACCACCCCTTTGGAAGAAAAAAGTCAAGACATTGGAGAGGCGCTCTTACAAATTGATACTCCATTTGCCCTACAACCTCAAACTAAGAGGCTCAAGTCCTCTAACGGATCTAAGGAATAAGTGGCCCGTACTCCTACTAGTGTCGAGAGGCGCCCCTTAATTATTCCATCTAGAAAGCAAGCCTCTCGAGAGACAAGCAAAATCAATAATGTAGATCAATGTTGGAAGAGGAAAAGGCACGAATCAACTGAGTTTGAAGCTATTGGGTTGGAGATCATGGAAGAACGAGGCATTGATGGTCCTTCATAAACATTAGCTATCTAGAGTGAAGAAGTTTTGCCTTTGACCATAAATCTCTTTTTTTTCAATTTATGGTTAAGTAATTTGATAACTTTATTCTCTCCCATTTGGTGTGGGAAAACGTTGTTGAGAATCCCAAGGAATCACTCAAGAGAGGCCACAGATCAGTGATGAGTCTATAGCGACATTAAAACCCGAGGCAAGATCAACTTTAGCTATTGAACAAGGTAAGAGAATCACATCCACTTCTCATGATCAAGCTTAAAAAGGGTTGACTCTTGATTCGAATGGTACTCATATACTCTTTTCAAAGCCAAATGGGGCTAAGTCTATTTTTGAAGGAAAAAGTGTTGTCTTCACTCACAAAAAGAAGTACATCTTGGGCATTTGGGAAGAGATTTGTAGCAAGATTTCTACAACTCTTCTAGACTCAGTTTCATCTTACATAGAAGATATTTATGAGATTCTCCGAGAGATGAGTGAGACGTGTATCATAGATCTTTGATCCTTAAAGCATATGGTGGATTCTCTTTTCGAGCTTGCTGCCTTTTATGATCAAGAACGCTTTGATTTTGTAGATAAGGTGCATGAGGATAAAAAGCTAGAGTTGCTTTCCAAGGCCAAAGAGGGTCTTGAGTCACTTAGAGCATATGAGGGTGAGAAGACTAAACATGCTTTTTCTAAAAGAAAGTCTTAAAAAAGGTCATAAGGAAGTTATCAACTCTACAAGCAGAGTGAGAGGAACTTGATGGTGTTGTAAATGCCGCCAAGAGGGAGATTGAAGAGGCTTGAGCCAAGATTTAGCTGCTGAGAACGAGGTGTCCTCTTCTGAAAACATGGACTCCTTGACGAATGATGATTCGAATCGCTTAGAGCATAAAAGAGAAAGCTTGGAGGCTAGCCATCAAGATTTGATCAACTATAAATTATGCCTAGATTAGCCCCCCCCCCCACCCACCCACCCATTTTTTTAACTTCCTTTCATTACCTTCTCAAGACTTAGATTGATGTGCTAGAAAATTTTATAGCAATAAAGTTTCATTATTTTTTTGTATCATATCTTGCATTTGTGGTTTTAACTTGAATTTTCTCACATGCCTTCTTTTGCTGCAAGCCTTAGTAATTCAAACTTAATTCACGTTTGGCACACTAATAAGAATGAAAATAATAAAAGTTCCTCCTCTTTTGATGCTTGCGCATTCACTTTTGCAAACTTTATGGAACTTAATGCTTTAACTTGGACAATCAACAAATCTCAAGAGTATCAACACATAAACTTGAAAGCTTGAAGACCATCACTTGCGTACTTGCTTAATTTTGAGAACCATCTTGTAGAATTGGAGACTTTAACTTACAGACTTGAGGAGTTTGAAAACTCTGACCTATAAACATGATTAAACTTGAGGATATGAAGCATGCCATTGGAAAAACTCACATTCCATAGGGCTTTGCCCCCATAAGAATCAGGTTGGGACATATAGTTTTTTAACAATCATGCAACTGAACCTGGAATATAATTCCAAGCACCTACATATATCAATAAAGAGGATCAAGTCACAACGTAGTTCTGTGGGGGATTTTTTTTTGGATCCTAACTTTTGCCTAGGCCGCCTCTTTTGAGATTTTCAACCTAGCAGACACATTTTTTTGGGGTACCGTACATAGTTTATACTCTTGCGAGCCAGGAGTATCATGCAACTTTATACTCTAACTTTAAGGAGCATCATTTGCCTTAAAGATAATACCTCTTGAGAAATTTTGCATTTATAGGACTGATCCTTATTCTATCTGCATCGACAAGCTTGTAAGCACCATTTGAGTATACTTCTTGTACCACATATAGTCCATCCCACTTCAAGGTAAATTTTCCCCGGGACTTGTATGAAGTGATAATGGGCCTCCTTACTGCAAGGCTTGGTCTCCGACTTGAAAACACCTCGAATGAACCTTTTAGTTGAAAGCACGAGACAAACGAGCTTGATAACATTCTAGGTTTTGTTGTTCTAATCTCTTTTCATCAAGTGCTTGTAATTCAGCAAGACGTAGTCAGTAATTTCTTCTTTAGTGAGCCCTTCTTGGATAGCCAGTCTCAAGGAAGGTATTTGACACTCGAGTGGCAGGGCTGCCACAACTCCAAAAGCAAGTGAGTGTGGAGTTGCTTGAGTTGGTGTATGGTATGTTATCTTATACGCCCACAAGGCTTCTTCCATTTTTTTCATGCCAATCCCTCTTGGACTTAGAGATGACTTTCTTCAATAGATTGCACCATGTCTTGTTGAATGCCTCAGCTAGACCACTGGCTACAGCATTATACATAGATGATTTTTGCTGCTTAAAGCCAAAGAGATCACAGATCTTATGCATCAACTTGTTATCAAATGGCTTGCCATTGTCTATTATTATATATCATGGAATGCCAAATCGATTGACAATGTTCACTCGGATGAAGTTCGCGACATTCTCCTTCTTGACTTATTTAAGAGATACAACTTTAGCCATTTTGAGAAGTAATCTATCGTCGCTAAGATGTACAAGTGCTCACTAGAAGATTTTGGTAGTGGTCCAATAATATCTAATCCCCAAACATCAAATAGCCACGATGCAATAATCGAGTGTAAAACTTCAAGTGGTTGATGTATGAAATTAGAATGGAATTGGCAAGCCTTACACCTTCGACTGTAGTCTAAGCAATCTTTAATCATAGTTGGCCAATAATACCCCATTCTTTTTATGTAATAGTGGAGTCTCGGTATAGACTGATGCGATCCACATACTCTTGAATGTGCCTCTTGCAAGGCTTGGGCTGCTTCTTTCTCCCCCAAACACCGCAAGAGCATTCCCTCAAATGGTCTCCTATACAATGTGTTCTTGTAGTAGATAAAATGAGGTGCCTGACGCTGAGTGTCGATTTTTCTCCTTGTATCTTCTGGGAGTATCTCAATAACACAAGCAATCGATAATAGCTCGGCGCCAATCATCTTTATCAACCTTGGTCACAGCAATAAGATGCTCTACCTCATATTCATTTTCATTTTGGTGGTATAACCCATTTTTGACATACAGTAACTTGTGTCTGCTCTGGGAGAGTTAGAGTGGAGGCTAGAGCAGCTAAGGTATCAACCGTTTTGTTTTCCTTCCTTGGCACATGTTGTAAAGTCACATCTCCGAGCCATCTTCTCAACTTCTGGGCACAATAGTGATAGGGATGAAGTTCAGGCTTTTTGACCTCATAGCTTCCCAAAAGTTGCTTGATCACCAATTGAGAGTCACCAAAGAATTGCAATTACCATTGCTTCATCTCAGCGGCCATTTCAATCTAAGTATTAGCTCTTGGTACTCTGTGACATTATTTGAGAAACATTGTTTCAATGTGAAGGAGAATGGTAAGACTTGTCCTTGTGAAGTGATACATACTATGCCTGCACTAGCTCCTCCATGATGTGCAGCCCCATCAAAGTACATTTTACAAGGAGGTTGAATCTCGATGGCCAATACATCTTCATCGAGAAGCTCGTCACTTAATTCCTAATCGTCTGGTATAGGATGGTCTGCCAAAAAGTCTGCAAATACTTGTCCTTTCACAATCTTTTAAGGGATGTACACAATCTCAAATTGTTGGAATTGAAGGTACCACCCTGCTAGTCAGTCACTAAGGACTAGTTTTGACATAACAAATTTGATAGGATTTGCACTAGAAATAAGATGGATGATGTGCGCTTGAAAATAGTGCTTCATTTTCTGAATTGAAAAGACTAACGCCAAACACAACTTTCGGATTGGTGAATAATTCAACTCATTTGATGTCATCATCCTGCTCAAGTAATAAAGGGAATTTTCTTTACCTTCATTATTTTCTTGAGCTAATAAGGTTCCAACGGACCTTTCTTGTGCCGTAATGTAAAGTATCAATGGCTTTCCAGGTATAGGAGCCGTTAGAACTGGATGTTTTGCTAGATACACCTTTATACTTTCAAAGGCTTTGCTACATGTTTGGTCCCACTTGAAAGGGACCCCTTTCTTCATGAGATGACTAAATGGTTGGCATCTTCCAACTAGATTCAAGATGAATCTCCTCAAGTAGGCTAACCTTCCCCCAAGGCTTTTCAACTCATGAATATTTCGAGGCTCAGGCATATTCAAAATTGCATCAACTTTGGCTTGATCAATCTCAATTACCCGAAGTCGCACAATGAAGCTAAGAAACTTTCCAGTAGTGACCCCAAAGGCACATTTTAATGGATTCATCCTTTGTTGATGCCTTCGAAGCAACTTAAACACCATTTCTAAGTCTTTCAAATGGTCATTCCTCCTTTTTGACTTTACCACTAAGTCATGAACATAACATTCAACATTTTTGTGAAGTAAGTCGTCAAATATATTTTGCATAGCCCTTTGATATGTGGCACCAACAGTCTTTAAATTAAAAGGCATTACCTTGTAGTAATAAATACCTTTAGGTGTGTAAAATGCGGTGAGTTCTTCATCCTTAGGTGATATTTGAATTTGGTTATAGCCAGAAGAACCATCCATGAATGACATTTCCTCATAGCCAATGGTGGCATCAATCATTAGCTCTGGAATGTATATAGGGAATTCATCTTTAGGGCATGCATTATTGAGGTCTCTGAAGTCAACACAAAGTCAAATTTGTCCATTCTTTTTCCTAACGTGAACGATACTTGAAATCCACGTAAGGTACTTAACCTCACGAATGAAGTCCGCATCAATGAGTTTGTTAACTTCTTTCTCAATCAATGGAACCAAGTCTGGCCTAAAATGACTTTAAGCCTACTTGATAGGACAAGCATCATGCTTGACTGCCAATTGATGGACTGCTATTTTGGAATTTAGGCCAGGCATTTCTTTATAGCTCCAAGCAAAGACATCCCTTTATAATTTGAGTATATTCATAAGCCATTTCTTCATCAGCTTCTAGAAAAGCACTCAAGTAAGTTGGCCTCGGATCTTTATCAGTGCCAAGGCTAACTTCCTTTAAGGGATCTGTCGTTGTCTTCACTCCTCATTCAAATTCGTGTGGGGCCTCTCTAGCATCCTCCTCTTCCTATGGATCATTTTCATTAATAGATATATGATTGCACCAATTAATACCTCCCAGATCTTCATCAATCTTCATTTGACAAGAGGAATCATTCTCAATCTGAGTTGTAACATGACATGAAGAGCTTATGCTTTCTTTATCTTCCTCATGCTCTTTGGTATAAACCACAGTGTGAGCCTTCACTTTTAGCACCTCTTTATAGGAAACTATGAGTTCCACCCGTCGCTTCATCCTAGAAAGGATTACACTTTTGAAATCCTTTTGGATCATAGGTGAAGCAAGTGTCACTACTTTTAGGTAACTATTCCTATGCTTATTATTCCTCTTCTTCAATGGACCGAACCTTTCAAACATAGAAGTTCTCCTAGCAAGCTGTCCAATTCGATCAAAGGCAGAAGACCTTTTATTAGAAGAAGCACACTCATCTTCTACAGTAACGTAGTTATTGCTTGCCCTTCTTATGGAGATGCGAACTAGTGGTGGTTGGCTATAGCCTAAGCCTTCATGTGCTTTCTTAGTTATGCCTTCTAATGGGAGTTTCCCTAGCTAGATGGCTTATTAGGATTATACCCAACCTTTGCAAATAACTTATAGGCATTTGGATCAAAGCCTTCTGTACTTTTTGTAGGGAGTGACATATGATGTGGCAGATTTTAATCCACAAAACTTCCAAGTAGCTTTGAAGACAAGTTTATTGCATCAATATGTTTTATAGGAAGAGTCAACCCTCGTAACACATTCCCTTGCACACCAGATGATTGGTCCTCCTCTTTCTTCACTTTGGGACATAACGAAGTGTAGAGGTTGGATTCCCTTCGAGGGCATGGTCTTCCCCTTATTTTGACAAGTAATAGGCTCCCCAATATCAACTTTTCCCTTTTCAATGGCCACATCAGTTGCTTATCCTTTAAGCTTATCAGATTTAGTTAGTTTGACACCCTCAAGATTTACCCCTTTTACAACATAACTCTTCAAATAGAAGTTTGCATCAGCAATGTGTGACTCAACTTCAGTGAAAGGATTATTGTCAGCAACTATTTTCCTTTCAATTCCATCTTCAACGTACTTCAAGCATTGATAGTAAGAAGATGAGACAATTATGTTTTCATGCACCCAAGGCCTTCCAAGTAATATGTTATATGATCTTTGCATCAACCACATGCATCCATGCACTTGATCGCAAATCATCCATATGAATTTTCAACTTAATAGATCCTATAGATCTCTTCCCCCTTGATTGAATCCTTGTATCAACAAATGACTTTCGCTAAGTTCTTCAGTCATGATGCCAAGCTCTTTCATCATGTGGATGGACAGAGTGTTGACCCCAGACCCTAGACCCTTCATCTATCAAGATTCTATTTATCTTCTTTTCTGGCACAAGACCTACCATTTATAAAGAATGATTATGTAGAGTTTCACCAAATCGAAGATCATCATCTATAAATATGATCTTTATATCACATGCATGTACTTCTTTGAGAAAAGGTTCCACAAACTTCTCAAAAGATGAGGAGGTTGCTTCGATGGGATTTCACCCATTGTTTCTTCCTTGTCCGCAGGAGACATTTTTAGTGAGATATCACATGTTGTTTCTTCTTTGTTAGCAGGAGACACCTGTGATGGAGTTTCATTCATTGTTTCTCCCTTGCTAGCACTGATGCCTCAATATTATCTTGAGTAGCCTCCATATAGAACCAACTTGGCAGGAATTCCCCCAAAGTCACTAGACATTGTTGTTTTTGGTAGTGATGTACTTCTACCTTTGACCTCTTTGGACGTTTGACTGGTTTCTGCTTCTTTGATCTTCTCACTACCCTTTTTCTGATCTGTTTCTCAAATGATTCTTTTCGCGGACTAGTTTTGTTGCATCTCTGCCCCGGTCATAAGAATCCCGCCTTCATCATTATCTGTATCAATTTGGGACTTTTCTTGCTCTATGACTCTTCCTCTTCAGATCCACATTTTTGGATTGGATCAAGTGAGCCAAATATGATAGAAATTTGATTAGAGCTTTCCTTTCCATCATAAAGGACAATTTTCTTTTCGTTAGCCAACTACATAACTTTATCCTTGAAGACAAAACATTTTTCAAGAGGGTGACCTACAAGTCTATGATACTTGCAACAATTTGGGTAATCAGTCTTCCCAGCTTCATCGGGCCGTTTCATCTCTAGAAACAAGCTTTAGCTCAACCAATTCATTCAAAATTTCAGGAACATCAGAATCCATAAAAGGGTATTCCTTTTCTTGTATCTCTCTCAAGGTCAACTTTCAATTTGGATGCTCTTGAAAAGTTGTCTTTAACTTTGCTTCTTACTTTCTTTTGTAGCAAACTTCACAGATGCCACATTGACATTCATGGATTCTTTGTTGTCAATCTAGGGCACAAATTTGCTCCATATCCTGGGTTCGTATTTGTCCTTCCCTTTGCGAGGTTCATGAACAGGTATCCCATCCTTTCCCGCAGAAGACATGCTCAACTCCATATCGTGGGCACGAGTAGCCTAGTCTTTGAAAGACTTAGGCTTGATTCCTTGTATGATGTAAAGAAGCTGCCAGTGCATCCTTTGGATACACATTTCTATAGCAGAAGCTTCACTAAGCCTATCTTTATAGTTTAAACTCGCGTTTCTCCATCGATTTATGAAATCAATGACTGGTTCATCCTTTCTCTGACGAGTATTCGTGAGCTCTACCATGCTCACAGTGTGTCTTATGTTGTAGAAGTGATTAAGGAATTCATATTCCGGTTGCTCCCAACTATCAATAGAATTAGGTTCAAGATAAGTGTACCTGTCGAATGCATTTCCCTTTAAGGAGTGGAAAAACTGCTTGACAAGATAATCTTCATACGTCCCAACATTGTTACATGTCTCTACAAAGTGTGCGACATGTTGCTTTGGATTTCCTTTGCCCTCAGATTGTAGGAACTTAGGAGGTTGATAACTGACACACATTTTGAACTTATCAATCCTTGCAGTGTAAGGCTTGACATACATGTGGGAAGACTTGATGGAGACCTCATACTTATTCTTGGTGGTCCCTTCAATGAACTCCTTCAATCGATCAAGTGGGATCATCCCCTCAGGAGAGATCGACACCTTCTTGATATGTGATGCTTACTTCGTAGGATTTTCAGTCTCGTGAACTTCAATGTCTTTTCTAGGTTCATGATTAGATTCTCCATCAAGTAAACCATCCATCCTATCCATCAACTTGTCGATGCGGGATTCTTGACTTTGTACATACTTGGTCAATCCCTCAATCATCTTTACCAAAGTCGTAAGTTGCTCCTCCATAGCTGAAGCATCAGTTACCATTGCTTGCATGACTATTGACAATAGACTTGTGTGCGAGTCAATCTTCACAGGGCTCACATCACGCGAGCCTTTCTTCACGATGGATTTCTTAGAACCAGGAAGCTCAAGTGAAGGTAAAGTTCTTTCAATCATTTCAACAATACTGCTTTCTCCATCCACAACATTGGTAGAGGATCTTACTCCTTTCAGAGTTGAAGACCAAAAGATAGGAAACGATATGGACGGCAGATGAAGTGTTTGTTTTCCTAGCATGGTAGCCTTGCTCCTCGTAACAGCACCAAAGCTCCCAAAGGTAACACCAAGAATTCCCTCCACTTTAGCAGAAAACTTAGAGTCAGCAGCCTTGGAGAAAGTTGATTAGGAGTTAATCTTCTTGAAAGCTATTTGAATGTTTTTTTATGCTTGAAGAGTCGAGATGACAGGTAGAGATTGTCCCACTGGGCATACCAGTTTGTTTGCAAAAATTTTAATGTGATGAAAAGAAAATTACAATCACAAATAAAATATGAAGAAACAGAATTTTATTGATAAATAATGTGGGTATGAATCTGTTACTCTCTTGATTCTTCTCTTATAAGATTTCTCCACGATTCGAGGGTCGTTAGTGGTGTATTTCTTAAACTTAATATGACCTCCTTAAAGTCATATTTTGATCTCTCTATGTGATATTTTGATATGTCTTTCCAAGGGAATATAATACCCTTAGTATAGGCATGAATTAGGGTTTAGGTTGAGTAGCCTCCAAGAAATTCTGACTGAAATAGGACTCATCTTGTAGAGTCCTACAAAATTTTGAGGCCTACAAATGCCCCTGCTTCAAGGCTTGTCAGAGTGTAGAGTTGATGAAACTCAAAGACAGGACTTGAAGTACTCATTTTTCCACCATTATTGGCTTCAGATTTGCATATTTGATTTATGAGTGAAGAGACGAAGAACAGATTTGGTCCTACTTAGTGTGTGCCAGAATTTGTGGACGACAAAATTCGTATTGAGAAAATAATAATCAAGAACAAAAATATCGCAATAATTTTGTAGTATTTGATTTCAAAATGCATGTGTTACAATCTCTATAAATCCTCTGATTTGCCTTTTCAAGCGTAAATTCAAGGGCTCTTGAGCTTGATCTTGAATCTGAAATTTGTTCTTGATCTTGTTCTTAAGTTCAAGAGCTTTTAAGCTTGTTTTAGAACTTGAATGCTTGAATGTTTGAATTCTTGAACTTTGTAGAAAAATTTGCGCTGTTTGATCCATGAGCTTTCTCTAGCTTTTTTGTTAGAATTCTTCTCCTCCTTCTTTGAATTATGAGGACCTCTATTTATAGTTATAGAAGAGGAATTACAATAAGAAAGACTTCCCTTCAGCCAACCAGATTTAAGTGACATAATATATTGAGCTTTAATGGAATGGACTTGTCATTTTGACGCATGACATGACCACATTGGCTTCTTTGTTTGACTTGGCATGCCACTTCATTTGACATGTGGCTCCATGATGAGCCTCTTGGATGAAATAATATTGGGCTTATTAATTTAGACTGTTTATTGTAGTCCAAATCAATTAAGATGAGCTTTAATTAAATCTGTATTGATTGGACTTAAACAATTAAATTGGTTATATTAATCCATAACATTTATTTGGACTAATATACTCATGAATTTAATATAATTCAAATTATTTTAAAATTTATATTTAATAAATTTTAAATGATTACACATATCATGATACTCATCGAGTTGGGGTGAAGCACACAAGATGATGTATAGTCTACCTTGGTAAGTAGACTACTCCTCCAGTGTGGAGGCAACATCAAAATTCCATGTAATAGTCTGCATGGTCTTATTGAAACACCCATCATGTGCTTCAGAATACCCCATAATTATAATTTTCATATATCTCAAAAATCGTGCGTTATTTCAAAATTTTGATTTCCTATTCTTGATCGGGGGCAAAGTTAAGTGGAAAATGGGAAAAATCAGGATTTTAGAAGATCCGTAATAAAAATAATTTTTAGTAATTAATCGATTTCTAGTGAGCATCCGCGCCCTAGGCGCGACGCGGCCTGGCGGCAGATTAGTGTTGGATTATGCTTCACGGACTGGACGCGGACTAGTGCAATTGTTTTTTCAATTTTCTTGTTCCGTCTAAGGGAAATTGGGTAATAACTCAATGCCCATTTAAATGTGAAAGACCCCTTTCCTTAGCCATTTTCAACCCTATGAATCTCAAACTTTCTTAAAATTCTCTCCAAAACATCATCCAATGTTCCATTCAATCTCAAGAAATCTCAAGGATCAACTTTGGAATTCAAGAATCCAACTCAAGCCCCAAGTCTTCCTCCAATTTTCTTGAAGAAACTTCAAAGTTTAGGTATGTAGGTTTGATTGTGGGAACCTTCCTTCCCGCAGGTCCAACCATTTCCTCTTTCTTAATACATGAAGTTTCTGAATCTTTATGGTTACTTATGAACTCTTGAATATGGTATTACTACAATGCATTCTATTATGGTTTATTTTGTGCATTACCATGAAGTAAAGTATTATGTGATTTTTATGTATTATTTTTTGGGTTTTTATGAACTCTTGTTTATGATGATATTAGTATGCATTATACATATGTCCTCTGTATAGGTTTTACAAAAAATGATGTTTTATGCCAAAATGTTGCTAGGGTTTGATATTAAGATGGATTTCATGCTCCAATGTTCATATTTTAAAAGATGATGTATATTATCATGATGGGTTGATTAAGAATGATTTTAACTAATTATTTTCCCTATATATCTTGAAATATAATACTTTCTTAAAATATGAGAGTTTTACTACAATATTAGTGGGTTGGGTTAAATGATTTTGAAATGGGTTGATCTTACTACTCTTGAACTGCATGATTATAAGTCCATGGGCATATGCCCATCATGTGTTTGATTAAATTACTTGACAAGGATTCTTGATTTTGATGAGAGACTTTTGTATAAATTTACATGACAAGTATTTTTATGTTGTTGGAAGCCTATTTCATGATTTACAAGTCAAGTAATTTCATGATAATTATGGGCTTCGAAGCATGTGTCAAATTCATATAAAGTATCTACGATTTTATAAGTGACAAGTTGAGCCCTATTTCAAGATTTTATCCTCTTGTGAGCTATTCATGTCAAGTTGAGGGATCAAGCATGATTATCATTTTACCCTCATGTTCAAGTTCAAGTTAATCTCACTAGTAGAGGTCAAGCATGTGAATGAGTTACCCATGTCATGTTATCATGTCTCTTACAAGTTACTCATGTTATTATTAAACTTATGATTATTTCAAGTATTTCGTGGGATTAGACTTAGCACCGATTGAGGCTTATGATGGGGGCTCGAATCAAAGGGTCCTTGTATAAAGTCTTTAGTCTCTAAACTATGTGCCGCCATAGGATGATATTATTTCCCAAAATGGGCTTTACTAGTGGATCCATCTAGTTCATGTTACCATGTTATCATGTTTGGTTTACTTTGGCAAGTAGACCATACTTCACCAGGGGGTGTCATGCCCGATCACCTTATCGAGGGGGTGTCATAGCTCGTCACCTCACCAAGGGGGTGTCATGTCATGGATTCCAAGAAGTAGCTTGCTCGATCTATGTAGTTTAAGGTCTCCTCCCACATATGTATGATATATTATGCAAGTTAAATGTTTTACATACATGTTTTCTTACAAGCATTAATCATACATGTCATATTGAGATTATATCCATTGTCTATGTATGCATCTTGAATATTATGGCTTATGTCTTTATTGTATTTCACCCCACATACTTAGTATATTTCAAGTACTAACACATATTCTATACCTACATTATATCACCATGTAGGAACTGGAGCTCCTATTAATCATCCTGTAGTAGTTAGTTGGGTTCAGTTGAAGAAAGCTTTTGGTGAGTACTCAACTCCGAGGACAATATCTATTTTATTCATGCTATTTTGGGACTTGTTCCTTATGTTGGATACTTATTATCATATGGCTGAGCCCGGGAAGTGAGTTGGCCCCGCTCCATTCTTAAATAGAGGTGTTGTTGGATTCTATGTTTGTACATGCTTATGAGCTCGACTTTTCTCATGTTTTATGATTATGAAAGACTTCCATCAGTCCCGCTTCCCTTTTCAAATACTTGACTCTTTTTATTGTCTTACTTTACTTCCGCAATCAAGGATGTATATATGATATGCTAAGAGGCTTGTTTGGGTTGCTCCGGACTTTCCATTCGCCGTGTCACGTCTAGGCCCTAGGCTTGGGTCATGAAAAGCTTGGTATCAAAGGACTAGGTTGTTAATGGTCCTTGGAAATCCAGCACACCGCATCAGTTAGAGTCTTATTCATGGTTGTGAAGCGCGTCACAACTATGAATAGGTGGCTGTGAGCCGTTTTAGGAAATATTTCTCTTCTTAATGATTTATACCGTGCGGTTGAGCTAGGTCTTCTAAGGCTTATTTCTGATTTTTAACTGTGACGTTTTAGAATATGTCACAACCTATCTAGAATGGTGGACAAGATGGCAACCATCCCTCACTCGAGGATCAACTTCCCAACAATGACATATCTAATGCGGAGGTTCGCAATGCTCTATGGCTATTGACTAAGGTCGTAACTGCTCAATTCAATCAACAAGTGGGTGTCCCTGAGACTTCAAATGATAAGAGGAGAGAGAGGAAGGCTAAGAGGGCCCTAGTTAATAGTGCTTCATCTTCTACTAGCTAGTCTACCGGTGCCTAAGTACAAAAAGAAAAGGATCCCTTTTGCCACTTGTCAAGGGTATGGCAAAAAGCATCAAGGAAAGTGTTTGGCTGGCACCAAGGATTGTTTCAAATGTGGTGGTATCGAGCATAAGATGAGAGATTGTCCTTTGAGCTTCGGCCAAAGGAGAAGAATGGCACCATTTGAAGGTAGACTTACATACCCTAAGAATCAAGGTGGTAATGGTAAAGTGACTCGTCCTAGGTGCCCAATATGTGGATGGAATCATAATGGTAGGTTCTTGAGGGATTTGAATGCTTGTTATGGGTATGATAAGATGATCCACAAGATTGTTGATTGTCCATATGCTCAAATAAAAAGCAAGGGCGCTAGTGTTCAAGCTTCTCCTACGTGCCACAAGTGTGGAAGGTACCATTCGGGGGATTATTTGACTAATTCGAGTTCTCGTTTTGGATATGGCACAAAGGAACATAAGTTGAGGCATTGTGCATGATTTACTAAAAATTATGAGGATCGCCTTCGATGATTGCAATCATACCCCTCTAAGGGTCGCTAGACCTAGCATGGTTCTTCACCGGTATGTTAAAGGTTTTTTATTGTGATGTGTATGCTTTATTAGACCAAGGTGCTACCCTTTCTCACATTACTCCTTTTGTTTCCAATAAGATTCATATGTGTCCCGAAATGTAGTGTGAACCCTATGAAGTGTCTACCCCTATTGGTGAGTCCATTATTGCTAGAAGAGTCTATAGAGATTGCCTCGTGTTCATATTGCATAAAGTATTGCCTTGTGGTTTTGTTGAACTTGACATAGTAGATTTTGATATTATTCTTGGGATGGATTAATTACGTGCCTATCAAGCTTCTATTGATTGTAGAACCAGTAAGGTTAGGTTCCAACTCCCTAAAGAGCCTATCCTTGAGTGGGAAAGTCGTAATGTGGTGGTGAAGGGTAGCTTCATTTCTAGTCTTAAAGCCCGGAAATTGATTTATAAGGGTTGCATTTACCATCTTGTAAGGGTTAGGGATGTTGAGTCTAAAGTCCTACCTATTGAGTCAGTTCTGGTGGTCAACGAGTTTCTTGATGTCTTTCATGATGAGCTTCCGGGTGTTCCTCCCAAAAGGGAAATAAAGTTTGGTATAGACCTTCTTTCCGATACACAACCCATTTTCATTCCCCCTTACCATATGGCCCCTGCAGAGTTGAATGAGTTGAATGATCAATTGAGGGATTTGTTGGAGAAGGGTTTCATAAGGCCTATGAAGTCACCTTGGGGTTCACCGGTGTTGTTTGTAAAGAAAGAAGATGGTTCCCTTAGAATGTGCTTCGATTACCAACAACTCAATAGAGTCACCATAAAGAACAAGTATCCTCTGCCAAGGATAGATGACCCTTTTGATCAACTATAAGGGGCTAGTCACTTTTGTAAGATTGATCTTCGGTCCGGATACCACCAAGTGAGGATGAGGGAGTGTGATATTCCCAAGACGACTTTTTGGACTAGGTATGGGCATTTTGAATTTGTGGTAATGTATTTTGTCTTGACTAATGCACCGACAATATTTATGGATCTCATGAATAGGGTCTTTACACCCTACCTTGATATGTTTGTGGTGATCTATATTGATGATATATTGATTTATCCTTGGAATGAAGAAGAACACGTGAATCATTTGAGGGTGGTGTTGCGAATTCTGAGGAATGAGAGGTTATTTGCTAAATATGAAAAGTGTGAATTTTGGTTGAAAGAGGTTGCATTCCTAGGGTATGTGGTGTCGGGTGACGGAATTAAAGTGGACCCTAAGAAGATGGAGGTAATAAGGAATTAGCCTAGGACCTTGACTCTGACGGATATCAGGAGTTTCTTGGGTTTGGTGAGTTACTATTGGAGGTTTGTGAATGGTTTCTCTTCTATTGCTTGCCTTATGAAAAAGTTGACCCAAAAGAAGGCAAAATTTGTTTGGACTGAGGAATGTGAAATGAGTTTTCAAACTTTGAAAGACAAGCTTATCTCCGCTCCTATTTTAACTTTACCGGAAGGGCTAGAAGGGTTTATAGTTTATTGTAATGCCTCAAGGATTGGTTTGAGGTATGTTTGATGCAAAATGGCAAGGTTATAGCATATGCCTCTAGGCAACTTAAGGTGCATGAGCGAAATTATTTCACTCATGATCTTGAATTGGTGGTCATGGTGTTTGCTTTGAAGAATTGCCATTTTTATTTGTATGGGGTTAATGTAGATGTGTTTACCGACCACAATAGTCTCCAATATGTGTTCACATAAAAAGATCTTAACTTGAGACAAAGAAGGTGGTTTAAACACCTCAAGGACTACGAGATGAGTGCGCACTTCATCCCGGCAAAGCTAATGTTGTGGCCAATGCTCTAAGTAGAGTGTTCGTGGGTAGTCTAGCTCATATTGAAGATGGTAACAAGGAGATCGCTAGAGAAGTTCACCGGTTAGCTAGGTTGGTGGTTAGGTTGAATGAAGTTGATAATGGTGGTATAGTGGTCTTAATGGTTCCAAATCTTCTTTGATTGAAGAGGTCAAGTCCAAACAAGACCTTGATCATTGAAAGCTTTAGTGAAGGGTGATAAGGTAGAGATTTTCTCTCAAGGGGGAGATGGCCTTGTTGGGCCCAGATTTGGTTATGGAGGCTTTGGAGAAGGTGAGGTTGATAAGGGAAAGATTGAGGATCGCTCAAAGTAGACAAGTGAAAAGGTGAAGAAACAAGATGTGGCATCTGTCAAAGTCCTTTGCAGGAATCAACAAGTTGAAAGTGCCACATCGGAAGCCTAAGCAGACAGGAAGAAGCGATATTTATATCTCTTTCACTCTATTCAAGACGAAGGTAACAATTTAAGTCTCACCTATGATTTCAAGTCTTGAGTTTCAGTCCCCATGTCATTTTGTATGCATTCATGTTCACGGTAACAAGTTATGGTGATTTTTGACATTCATGTTGAGACTTTTTGAAAATAATGTTTAAGTGCATTTGTTGCATTCATATCGGGATGAAATCATAATTATTTCTCTTGCATATGTTTATTTTACATTCGGGGACGAATATTCCCAAGGGAGAGATATTGAAACACCCTCATGTGCTTCAGAATTCCCCATAATCGTAATTTCCATACATCTGAAAATCGTGCGTGATTTCAGAAATCCGACTTCATATTTTTTATTAGAGGGCAAAATTTAAATGAAAAATGAGTAAAATCCGGATTTTAGAAGACTTATACCAAAAAATAATTTTCACTAATTACTCGATTTTCAGTGAGCAACTGCGCCCCAGGCGCGACGTTGCCTGGGGGTAGATTAGTGTTGGATTCTGCTTCACGTTTGGTCCACGTCGCGGACTGGATGTGAATAGTGCAATTTTTCCCCCAATTTCTTGCTCCATCCAAGGGAATTTGGGTAATAACCCAATACCCATTTAAACGTGAAACACCCCTTTCCTTAACCATTTTCAACCCTATGAACCTCAAAACCCTCTCAAATTCTCTCCAAAACATCACCCAATATTCTATTCAATCTTAAGAAATCTCAAGGATCAACTTTGGAATTCAAGAATCCAACTCAAGCCCCAAGTCTTCATCCAGGTTTCTTCAACAAACTTTAATGTTTAGGTATGTGGGTTTGATTTTGGGAACCTTCCTTTCCACAAGTCCAACCATTTTCCCTTTCTTACTACATGAAATTTGTGATCTTTATGGTTATTTATGAACTCTTGAATATGGTATTACTACTATGCATTCTATTATGGTTTATTTTATTCATTACCATGAGTAAAGTATTATGTGGGATTTATGGATTATTTTTGGGATTTTTATGAAATCTTGTTATTTATGATGATATTAATATGCATTATATATATGTCCTCTACATGGGTTTTAGAAGAAATGAATGCCAAAATGTTGTTGGGGTTTGATATTAAGATGGATATCATGCTCCCATGTCCACATTTTGAAAGATGATATATATTATCATGATGGGTTTATTAAGAATAATTCAAACTAATTATTTTCCCTATATATCTTGAAATATAATACTTTCTTAAAATATGAGAGTTTACTATAATATTAGTGGGTTGGGTTGAATGATTTTGTAATGGGTTGATCTTATTACTCTTGAAAATGCATGATTTTAAGTCCACGGGCGTATGTCACCATATGTTTGATTAAATTACTTGACAAGAATTTTTGATTTTGATGAGAGACTTTTGTATAAATTTACATGACAAGTATTTTTATGTTGTTGAAAGGCTATTGCACGATTTACAAGTCAAGTGATTTCATGATAATTATGGGCTTCCAAGCATGTATTAAATTCATGAAAAATATCTATCATTTTATAAGTGACAAGTTGAGCCCTATTTCAAGATTTTATCCTTTTGTGAGCTATTCATGTCAAGTTGAGGAATCAAGCATGATTACTATTTTACCCTCATGTTCAAGTTCAAGTTGAGCTCACTAGTAGAGGTCAAGTATATGAATGAGCTACTCATGTCATGTTATCATGTCTCTTAAAAGTTACTCATGTTATTGTTAAACTTATGATTATTTCAAGTATCCCGTGAAATTAGACTTAGCACCGATTGAGGCTTAAGATGAGGCTTCGACTCAAGGGGTCCTTATATAAAGTCTTTAGTCTCTAAACTATGTGCCACAATAGGATGATATTATTTCCTTAAATGGACATTACTAGCGGATCCATCTAGTTCATGTTATCATGTTATAATGTTTGGTTTACCTTGGCAAGTAGACCAAACTTCGCCGGAGGATGTCATGCCTGGTCACCTTATCGAGGGGATGTCATACCTCGTCAGCTCACCAAGGAGGTGTCATGCCTTGGATTACAAGTAGTATCTCATTTTGTCTATGTCGATTAAGGTCTCCTCCCACATATGTATGATATATTATGCAAGTTGAATGTTTTACATGCACGTTTTATTACAAGCATTGGTCATATCCATATTGAGATTACATTCATTGTCTATATATATGCATTTTGAATATTATGGCTTATGTCATTGTTGCATTGCACCCCACATACTTAGTACATTCCAAGTACTAATATATACTCTATGCTTACATGATATAACTATGTAGGAACCGGAGCTCCTATTGATCATCCTCCTCGTGGTTAGATCGGTTCAGTTGAAGAAAGCTTTTGGTGAGTCCTCAACTGATTCGCGGATAATATCTATTTTATTCATGCTATGTTGAGACTTGTTCCTTATGTTGGATACTTATTATCATGAGGCTGAGTTCGGGAAGTGTCTTGGCCCCCGCTCCATTCTTAAGTAGAGGTGTTGTTGGATACTATGTTTGTATATGCTTATGTGCTCGACTCTGCTCATGTTTTATGATTATGAAAGACTTCCCTTTGTCCCAATCCCCTTTTTAAATACTTGACTTTTATTATTGTCTTACTTTACTTCCGCAACCAAGGATGTGTATATGATATGCTAAGAGGCTTATTTGGGTTGTCTCCGAACTTTCCATTCGCCGTATCATGTCTAGGCCCTAGGCTTGGATCGTGACACTTATTGTTGGTTATGGTCCTATTCCCATATATTAAGTGTGCTAGGTTATGAAATATTTTATAGCGCTTCCATTCATGATTTTAAAGATGCGTTTATCATTCATCGTCTCTTATGCCTTATTCTATTAATATAATTATGCATATTGTTATTATGTTATGATGTTTATTTGATGCATTGTATGCTTACATACTTAGTGCAATCAAATGTACTACCAAATACTCTTTTTCTATATGATCTAACCATGTAAGGATGGTCGACGATACAACTCCCCACTGTTATGGCTAGAATTGGATTCTACCTCTTGAAGAATTGGTGAGTTCCCATGCTTCGGCGACAAGCCTTTATCTCATACATTGTGTCATTATGGTTTAGATTTGTATTTCTTTCTTTTATTGAGGGTGAGCCAGTAGCATGTTCTAGACCCCATCAAGATTTAGCTAAGTAGAGGCTTGACTGGACATGGTGATGTAATCCCTTTATTGGAAAAGTTCTTGACTTTATTTCTAGTTTTGCCTATTGAGACTTATTTTCACTTGCTTTATTGATAATGAATGCTTTATTACCTTATGTATGCTTATGTTATACTAAAAGGATTGGATGGAGTGCCTTCAGGTTCCACATTCAAATTATTTAAATCCCATATTTTATGGCCCTAATTTCATTCTGTCTCGACTTTTTTTATAATTACAGAAAATCTCACTTTTTTAAAGGTTAGTTGATACATGAGCTGAGAACTAATACAAGGCAAAAAGTTAGGTAAAATTCAATTAGTTGCATTAAAAAATGGTTTGTTCCTATAATTAAAAAATGTTCCCCCAAATCATGTGTGAACGTTTACATTGGTTTAGTTGATTAGTTGTGTATGTGTAATAGACTGGGAATTTTGAAAATTCAAACTAAAAAAAAATCTTGACGGGGAGATCAGACGGAAAAAATCCAAGAAAATGCATTAATCCTTTTTCAACAAATTCAAACGACATGAATATCTCGATCGTGCTGTGACATTCAGGAATTTGGGATAATAATGTCGTCTACGTAAGGTATAAGAGCGATGAGATAGTAGTAGGAGAAAGTATATCATTCGTTAATTTGAAAAACCATCACCGTGGAGTTGGGCATCGACGAAAATAGAAAGAAGTTACTAATCAGGTATGTGCTTGAAGGCAATTCATCACCAATCATAATTTGCAATGACATGGGTGTAATGTTATATGTTGAAGTAAGAAAAAAAAAGAACCAATTTTTGGTATGTACCCTATCTATATTGATACAGTTGATCTAACGGAAGCAGAATTACAGGTTGTTGATACAACGAATGGGGCTATTAATTGTATTGAACTTCAACAAAATGAGTCTGACATAATTGGTTTGATCGAATCAAATAAATTTGGTTCTTCATATGAATTGTATGTATTGAGCATTGACATTGATGCAACTGTCGTAGAGATCAAGGAGAAACAAATGTTTAAGGACAAAGCTACTTTGGTTGCACTGATGGGAAAATACAAGATAATTAATGACTTCAATTTTAGGGTGGAAAGGTCAGAGGCAATATGCAACCTTATTTTAAAAATGTAAAACTCAGAATAACTCGTTACGCGTATTTTGTAATAATGATACATGATTTAATCTTTAATTAAATATTAAAATTAAATTAAAAAAGTATCATACCTGCACCGTCCTGTGTGTTTGTCGATATAAATTTCCCCTTGTACTCACCACTTAGATGAGCACCATCGACAACCACTACTGGTCTACATAATTTATACCCTCTCATCAGTGGCCTTACTGCCACAAACAAATACATAAACTTGTTCTCATCTGACTTTTTCATTGTTATGTAAGAATATGGATAAACAGTTTTTAGCATGTGTATATATATAGGCATCTGTCTATACCCGTTAGCAGGTTTTATCCCTCAACATCTCCAATGTTTTCTCCTCGTACGCCAAGCCTTTTGATACGACATTTCCACCCCATACGCATCCCGAACATCCTTCACAATATCCTTTGGAGTGTGGCTTCTCTTATAATTAATTAATTTTGAAGCAGCATATGCTGTTGTTGACACAAAATAATGTGTTGTGGACTTGGTTCTTCAAACAGTTCAAAAATGCGTTTGGAGTAAGAGATTAAATGTGTGTTGTATCGGATCAAAATTAAAGCATCATGAAGAGTGTGGATATTTTTTTCCAGGTGTTTCACATTGTGGATGGATTTGGCATATTTGGAAAAATGTTTGCTCAAATTTTAGGAAGAGTAAGGATTTGTTAAGTGACATGTACTATGCAATGACAAAGTGTTATAGAAAGAAAAATTTTGATAGGATTATGGCGAAGGTGAACAAAATTGATCATAGAGTGAAGGATTACCTTGAAAATGTTGGGTATGAAAAATGGTCAAGAGTACATGCAATGGTGAATAGGTGGAGGATGATGACTTTGAACATAGTAGAATGTATAAATAGTTGTCTTGTGGAGGTGAGGCAATTACCTATTCTTGATTGTTTTGGAGGAAGCTAGAATCCTTTTTGGTACATGGAACTGCAAAAATAAAGAGAATGTATCATACACTAAGGATTCTTTTGGTAGAAAATTCAAAGATATTCTTTTTGAGAATACAATAAAATGTGCAACGATGAAGGTACGGATGTTTCTTGTTTCTATTTTTTTTAAGTATCCACTGTTATATGCTAATTATTGTTCAAACTCTTTATTATTTCATGAATATGATTGATTTGTTTTGATTAGTTTATTGTTGTGATTAGACATAGTTAACGAAACTATAAATGTGACAGGTTGTACCTTTTTCAGAATATATATTTTCTGTTTACGATTCAGGGAAAAAATATATTGTTTGTCTTGAAAGAAAATCATGCAGTTGTGGAAGGTTCCAGTTTGATGAAATTCTTTATTTGCATGTGATAGCTATATTGAAAGTAAAAAATGTAACCAGTATGCATTCATGTTGCTCTGATTACTATAAGCCTGAAGCGTTAGCTAACACTAATAAAGTTCTGATGGTTCCAATGCCAGATAAATTGGACTGGATTGCACCAAAGGATGTTTTGGAGGAAATTGTACTGCCACCAAAATAAAAAGGTTGCCAGGTAAGCTAAGAAAGGGAAGAAAGAAGCATGCCGGCAAAAAAACAAAAGTTAACACAAACACTTGTAGAAGGTGTGGGCATGAGGGACACAATAGAAGAACATGGGCTTTCTTTCCTAAGGATAAATGACACATAGATTTATTTTGATTTTCTGTTATTGTTTTTATTTTACCTTTGTTGCATTTTATCAAAATAAAAAAAATCCATAATCTGTGAAAAGACTTATGTTGAGACATTTGGGTATTTTTTCATTTATTAGTTGGCAAATCATTTGTGAGAACGTTGACAAAATATTGAAGCTCTAATTATACTTTATTCTTTATTTAATCACAGTGTCATTTTGTAAGAATTGTGAATTAGTATTCATTGTTCTGTGTATCAGTATTGATTATATTGCATATTATGCATTAGTATATTGTGTAGTTCTTTCTTTATTGATTCACAGTATCATTTTGTAACAACTGTGTGTCAGTATTCATTGCTTGATATATCAATATTGAATATATAAACTGTTATGTATTAGTAAACTATATTCTTCTTTCTTTATTGACAGTGTCATTGTGTAACAACTGTGTATCACAATTCATTGTTCTATGTATCAGTATGCATTATTCTATTTGTTGAGACATATATCCTATGCTTATTATCAAAATACTGAGATATTAAACTTACAGTTTATTGAGATATGACAGCGTAAATTTATCAATAATTCAAGATACAAAATCAACAAAATATAGAAGATAAAATTCATTGGGATTTAAAAGAGAATATAAGATAGTATCAGTGGTGGATTGATTTTAATAGTTTGATCATAATAGTTCCACCAAACAGAAATTAAAAAAAAAATAAAACTGATAATATTTAAATAGGCAAACTATCCTATGTTCACAACATCTTCCATGTCTGACTGTGCAAATCTAGTCCTGGGCCTTGGAGGGTCGTCATTTTCATTAGCATATCCTTTATGTTTTTTCATTCTGTACTTCCACAAAAGTGATGCATACGACATTTGTAGGTAATCTACATCGAGTGAACTGATAGTATTGATATCCCATCACTGATATACTCTGCGAATGCAGCTACAAACACTCCATAGTCGCTGCATTTAATGATAACGACTAAATTTTAAAAAAATCATAACAATACAATGATTGCATCTGATCATGAGTACTTACAGGCTGTCAGAACCTTGGTGTACAAGGTTTTGAATAATTCAATACCAAATGGATGTTGTGGAGCAAGAATTTCTCCTGTAAACGATCTCTATGTGCAGCCAATGCCGTAAAATCTGTCTGCTCAGTTTTTACATAGAAATCTGTATCAATTAGATAGTTAGGCAGCATAATTATTATTCTTTTTATTTCTGGTGGTGTACTCTGGTGCCTCGTGCCAGCAGATGAATCAAGTACATGAATTTCTCTGTCTTTCAGATCAACAACAACCAATACCCAGTGAAATCGGTCCTCATAGTTTATAGGAATGTAAACATCATTCACTAAATGCCATGGATAGGAAGTAGGAATAAAAAATCCATTTATTATATATTTGATAGACCTCTTATGTACAGCTATAACAGATCCACATTCATAGTCTTCTTGCGTATCGAGATTGGCATCTGTCGCGCTTGGGAAATACCGTGCATATGTGGCATTTGTGAAGTTTTTGAAGAAATACTTGTTTGTTGTGTATCTGTAGAGACTTTTGAATTGATACTTGCATTTCTTATGAAGGTAGTAAAAGACAACATCGATGTGCTACAATAATACAAAAATTCATGAAAGGGAAATTGACTGAATTACGAAGAGGTCAACACTAATGCAATAAACTTCAAACAAAATACAAAAATGACTGATGCATATTTGAGTCAGCCTTGACTATCAGAAAAATAACATTTCATGAATTTAGGCAGCATAGTTGAGAAATTATGAATATGGACAGTTAGTAAAAAGTGTATCAATGAATTATCTTAAAGTGATATATCTGTAAATGCATTATAATTGTTGATATAGGCAAATACAATAAACTCCCAAAAAAATCTGAAGTCATTTATTGAATAGTGTATAAGTGGAATATAATAAGGTTATGTATCAGTTAAGTGTGTGGTGTCACGCCCCAAAGTCCCGTAGGGCGGACCAGCACCCGTTGCCGATAAGGCTCGGGAGAACCAACCCGTAACTATATGCGTTCTATACATATTATAAGGGGTTTCTACCTTTAACATGCCTTAAGCAGATAAACAGTGATAACA
>JAPFFP010059251.1:0-27496 GCA_026153255.1 Solanum medicagineum | reverse complement strand
ATCAATCCTGGGGAGGGGGTATTTGTTCTTAATTGTCACCCTATTCATTGTCGATAATTGATACACCTTCTCAAGGTGCTATCCTTTTTACGTAGAAATAACACTGGTGCACCCTAAGGGCACACGCACTAGGTCTCATAAAACCCTTCTCCAATGGGTCTTTTAACTTCTCTTTTAATTCATGCAATTATGCCAGGGTCATTCTATATGGAGGGATGGAAATAGGTTGAGTGCTTGGAATTAAGTCAATATCAAAATCTACTTCTGATTCTGGAGGTAATCCTGGAAGTTCTTTAGGGAACACATCAACAAATTCATTCACTATGGGAACTGATTGAAGAGTTGGCGATTCTGCCTCCATATCCCTTACTCTAACTAAATCTCATATATACACCTTAGATATCATCTTTCTGACCTTAACATAAGAGATAAACTTACCCTTTGGCACCCGAACATTGCCTTCCCATTCAAGAACTGTGTCATTTGAAAAGTGGAAGTACACTCTCTTAGTTCGGCAATCCACGGTGGCATAGCAAGAAGCTAACCAATCCATACCCATTATAAAATCGAATTCCACCACTTCTAGCTCAATAAGGTTAGACAATGTGTCACGGTCACAAATAATTACTACACAGTCATAATAAACCTTTCTAGCGATAATAGACTCACCAGTTGTTATAGACACTTCAAATGGTTTGTTCAATAATTTGGGTGTTCTCTTAAGCTTCCCAGCAACTAATAAAGTGATGTATGATAGTGTAGAACTAGGGTCAATTAATGCATACATATTATGTGAAAAGATGGACAATGTACCTGTGACCACATCGGATAAAACTTCCAAATTTTGCTGACTCCCCAGATCATAAGTGTGATTCTGGACTCCGCTATAGCTAGCTGCCCCTCTAACACCTCTACCATGACCCCTAGGTGCCTGTTGACCCCAACTTAATGGAGGAAATGATGATGATGATGCAACAACTGACCCAGTGATTGTGCTATATCACCCATATGGCTCCACAGGCAATCTCTTGTCATATGCCCTGGCGCACCACACCAATAATAAGCGTTTGTCCCAACATGACATATACCTCAATAACTTCTTCCACACTTTTTACAAGGTTTCCTAGGAGTCATTTGCTGGCCTACTGAATATCCCATTGTCCGAGCACCTTGCCCTTCACTTCTTGGACCAAACGGATTACTCTTAAACCCCTGAAGTTATGGTGGAGCACTAGCTACAGAGTAGGAGGATGATGGCTTAGGCGGTCCATTAGAAAACCGAGGCCTAAGCTCACCTTGGGTGGTGTAAACTGCCCTATAGACCTAGCCCTCTTGGACTGCGACCTTTCTAACTCTTGTGTCATTCTCCTTTGCCTCTGATCCTCCGATTTCTGTGCAAAACCTTGCATTCTCACTATATCCATGTCTTTGTTCAAGGAAGCAATGGTATAGTCTCTGACCAGATATGTATCCAATCTATCCATATATCGATGAGCTCTATCTACCATAGTAGCAACTACATTAGGAGCATACCTGGCCAGGGAATTAAATTGGAGGCTATATTCCCTCATGCTCATATTCCCTTGGTGGAGGTTCAAGAACTGATCTGCACGGGTCTCTCGAATTTCTAATGGTAGGTAATGGTCGAGAAATGCCTCTTTGAACTCCTTCCAGGTAGTTGGAGGTGCATTTATACCCTTTGATTGCTTGCAATCTTTATACCACAATATAGCCACACCGTTCAACTTATATGTCGCTAACTCGACAACTTCTGTACAACTCACAGGCATAACATCTAAAGTGTGTGAATCTGATCAATAATGTCTTATGGATCTTCATTAGGATCTTCCCTAGTGAAGGATGGAGGGTCTAAATTAAGGAAGTCATGTATCCTCATGCTAGCTGCCCTATTCGCACCACTTGCACCTATAACTGGACCTTTGTGTCTTTTAACTTTGCCAACAACTATACGAGTCAATAGTTGGATTGCATTTCTCATATCCTACACGGTAGCATCGATAGGTGGTTCTGGGGGAATTTCACTACTTCCTGGTTCATCAGGAGCTGGAGGAGTTGGAGATGTCTGTGACAGAGACTCATCTCGAGCCTCATTTCATTGTCTCTCCCAACTAGGTATACCAACCACCACTTTTACTTCCTTCCCTCTACCTTTGTTTTTCCTGGTTTTTGGCATACTTACTGTACAAAACAATGTAGCGGTTAAACACAGTCCACCTATTACACTTAGATCTATGGTACGATCTAAAGAATGAAAAGAAAGTAATAACTCCTAAATGCCATATAGCGTCCTGCTTATAAATGTGGTGCACAACACATCGATAAATAAGACTCTACATAAACACGTCTTTGTAGGCTCCCTAGGATGACCCGCTCTGATACAACTTCTGTCAAGCCCCAAGTCTTGTTAAGGCGGACTGGCACCCGTTGCCAATAAGGCTCGGGATAACCAACCTGTATCCATGCGCTTTCTATACATATTAAAAGGATTTCTTCATTCAACATGCCTTTAAGAAAGTAAGCAATAATAACAAGCCAAAAGAAAATGCATATGGCTAGGCCGTTGGGGCCACGTTGTCTAAATTACAAGACTTGACCACACTTTTATTTACATAGTCTACAAAGCATCTAGATTAGGAAAAGCATCTGATAAGGGTCAGGACAGGCCTCGCCTCAACTAACTATACAATACAAAATTACAAGCTCTAGACACACAAAGCTCCGAAGCAACCTGGAGCTTGGTAACAGTAGCTAGATACCTTGTACTCCTACTTAGGAGATCTACTAGCAACTGTACCTGTAGCATGAAATGCAGGTCCCCCATAAGGGACGTCAGTATGAGATAATGTACTAAATATGTAAGGCAGGAAATATTGTATATATAAAGTAACAACTCAAATGAAACTATGCACTGGTGTAGGATAAGAGACCACCTTTAGTTATACTATGGGATCATGTACTTTATGTTCTTTTTATTACTTTACCTTTACTGTATAATCTATGCACAACATGTAATACAAATGACCAACTGATCAGTGGTAAATCTATATCGGGATCGGCCCTGGCTATGCTTTACCTTTAACCCCTTGGGCTTCCCCTACCCCCCATCCCATGATAGGATCGACCCTGGCTAGGTGATTCTTCCACCCCTCTGGTTACCACCTTTCAATAAGCAATATACTTTACCTTTCAATTACGTTGGAGATGATTCTTTTGGTGGTCATAATATTGGAGCTGTAGGACTATAGTTGTAGTATGTGACACGTAAATAATCATACAAGACAATACAACGATGAAAAGAGTACGTTACACAAGTAATAAAATGCATATGAGATGAAACAACTCGTGAACTTTATTTAGGAACAAGAACCCACGTGTCTTGGTATCTAAGTATGTATGCAAATTTGAAGGTGACTATGTATGGCAGCATATGAACATGTGAAAGAGTGGAAACACGGTGAATAGTTGTGTCAGAGTTGGTAAGTGGCTTTATGTGCCTAGGAGAGATCTACATTTCATTCCATCTAATATGAAATCAAGTAGCCTTACATACCTCATTGTAACACCTCGCCATTACCTCGAAATAACCTCCCTTTCCTCCAAATGTTTATCTACAATAGAGTAGGCAATAAGACTGGTATTAGTAGCTATGTAAAACTTCTCGGCAGTCCAATCTTATAAAAAGTAACATCCGGGCAGCAAGCTTGTGTTTAGCGACCCAAAGGCAGTCTTTCAACCTTTCCACTTATAGTCATATTTTCTAATAACCATTCTTATGCACATGTAATATGCAACTTTTTTATACCCTTAACAGTCTTACAACAGATCAATAGGCATAACACATAACAATTATACACAACATACAAGTAGGCAGCATAACATTATGTCCCTTTGCTACATTATTACGTCAACAATTCCAAACCTTTACCAACTTCAACCAAACTGTTCCCACAAAATCTATACATAAAAATAGTCCTAAAATAGTTCAAAAACCTCAAAATAGGTGTAGGACATGAGAACATAATCCTCAATCAATCAGCCCACAATTTCTACAAACACGCTTAGGATAACACGTTAAACCTTGATTATTTATGTATAACCAAACAATGCAGCAACCTTTATACATCATTACAGAACTAAAAAAAAATTAAGAAAAGCAACCTTATTTCATAATCAAGCCAACCAAGAAGAGAAAAGCTCCCAAATAAATAAGAAAAGTATACAACAACCCTTGGAACACATGCTGTCCAAAAGTTTCAGCATATACCTAACCAACATGGTCTCTTATTTTTCATGAGAAAACCATACTAAACACATAAGTATTCTTATTTAAAGTTATTTTCAAGGTGTTGGGCTTCTCCAAGCACCCTAAAAGTCTTCTTGTGGTTGCTTTGCAAGGCTAAGAAAGCGTAGAGAGAAAACCTTATGAAAGCTGATTTTTTTCCCAAGTTAAAAATGACTTAAGGAAGCTGATTTTTAAGCCCTTTTAAAGGGACTCTTTGGCCGACTTTCTATTGAAATTTTGACCACATATTAAGACATATAATCAAGCTAGTGATGCAGCAGCTTGGCCTCTCAATTGGGCCTAAATGAGTCTCAAAGTTGATGGGCCTTGGCTGTCTATTTTCCTAATTTTCTTCACTTAGTTTGGGCCCAAATCAACAAGTAAATTTTGAATGTACTTGGGCCATTTTTATTATTAATCTTGGGTTGTAAATATTGTCTATTTACGGTACCAAAACATGGAATAAAGTTACACCCTTAACACAGACTTTATTCATTATCGGACTTGGACAGATTTGGCATCGAGCCTCATCTCCTTTTAGCTAGCATATTTAAGCTAAGCATGTAGGTGACTCAACTGCTAGCTTCCTAAGTCCTACAAGCACCTCACTTCTTTCACCTCGTTTAAAGTCATGATCTCCTCAATTTGACTTCAAACTTATTTACGTTCGACCCTCTTCAGCATTAGACATACATATCACCCTCTAATTTGAGATTCAAGTACTTTTAAAAATTGGCGCTAATTTGAAAATCCATATCACGTTTTATTTACACAGTACTAGTACTGTAAGATGTGGGGTACTACAGGATATGTCCCTCCAAATTTGACCCTCCTAAATCGACTTTTTTGCGATTTTCAGATTTTTATACGGTTTACTTTAAAATTCGGGTTAGACTCATTTCCCACTCAATTTGACTCCTTGAACAAGAATATGAAGTCGGATTTTCAAAATATCAAATGGATTTTTAGATATATGGAAATCACGATTCTAGGTACTTTCGAGGCACATTTTTGGGCACTTTTTGGGGTAATTACAATATCTAGCTTGACTCTTTAAGACTATGGCATCTTGTTCCACTAAATATATACATTGGAGGATGAGCTTGGGACATGTCTAAGCCCCTGCCTTCTCTATGACTTAGAGGTATTTTGGGATATTCGTACATGTATGTATTTGATGACTCTATTTCTTATGCTTGTGTTTTTATCCCGTAGTTTCCACTTATTCAATTGTCTATATCAATGATGTGCTTAATGAAACGCTTGTTTGAGGTACCTTGGGGTTCCTCCTTCGCCATATCATGTCTAGGCCCTAGGCTTAGGTCATGACAACTTTATGTTTCCGAGAGGCATAGGCATTACCTTACTATGTTGCATACACATACAACCAAGTCCAACCTTTGAGGCATCACAATATACCACAAAGCTACCAGATTTTTCCAACATGTTCAAGATAGGGGCAGAATTCTTTTCACATGCTTCTAAGCATTGAAATTTCACTATGTTTTAACTCAACTTGGTCAAAGGTGAGGCAATAAATGAAAAGCCTTACACAAATAATCTATAATAATCGGCCAAACCCATGAAACGTCCAATATATGAAGGAGATAAAGATCTAGGTCGATTCTTAACCGCCTTGATTTTCTTATGATCAACCATAATACCCTCACTGGAGCCAATATGGAAGAGGAATATCATGAACCTTAACCAAAACTCACATTTACTAAACTTGTCAAACAACTGATGGTACTTTAAGTTTTGTAACACAATGCTCAAGTAATTTACATGTTCTTCCTCATTCGAGGAATCAACCATTATATCATTGACCACCATAAACATATCCAAATATGGCTTGAA
Organism: Solanum medicagineum; assembly: GCA_026153255.1. Classification (NCBI taxonomy): domain Eukaryota; kingdom Viridiplantae; phylum Streptophyta; class Magnoliopsida; order Solanales; family Solanaceae; genus Solanum; species Solanum medicagineum. Next base: position 21,336 of record JAPFFP010059251.1, on the reverse strand, counting down.
TACTTTGTTCATTAGGTCCATAAATGTTGTAGGAGCTTTTTTTTAGTCAAAACACATAACCAAAATGAAGGACCCGGATGTTACATGACCTCATGGGAGCTTGGAAATTTGTTTCTGAAAATACTTTGGACAAAGGTGACACTTCATGGAAGACCTAATGGTCCATGTGAGGTCACACGGTCCATGTGGGGGGTCTCTGAAGTGTCCCATGACCTTTGAATGTTCGTTGGACCTTAAATATGGAATTTAAAACTAAGGAACACCACAATTGGACCCCTCATGGTCCGTGTGACGCTTCACGGATTGTGTGGTGGGCCATGTGGTGGCCTTGGCTTGAAATCCCACACTTTTGGGACGAAGTGTTATCAGACGGCCAAGTACACGGCTCATTTGGGGTATCATGGTCCTTGTGGCCACCCCTAACGCTTCTAGAGTGAAATTTTTCTAGTTATAGAATTATCATCTTGAAACCATGTCATGAAGATTTTTCTAAGTGAAGTGGGACGGAGAACTACACGGGCCATTTGGCTTGGTACAACCTATGAAGCCATCTGTATGGGTGTTGGCATCAAATTTTTCTAAGTATGAAATCTTCAAGCTCAAGCTAAGTTCACTTTCAAGCCCTTAATTCAATCTTATTTATATGGTTTAAGGTCATCATGAGTCTCCTACATCAAGCCAAGATCAATGAAATTTCATTGGCTAAACTTTTCACAAGCACCGATAGAAGGGTCAATTTTAAAGGGTTATATTTCTTAACTCAAAATGAACAGGGTGACCCACAACCTTTAAAATTGAAGCTCTTTGAGTTAGCTTCTCAACATATCTTGTTTCACCCCATTTAGAAATCGGATGAAGAAGTTATGCCCATTTTTGTAAAGCCCGTCTATGTAGTGTTTTCTAAAAATTGACTAACTGAAGCTATACGGGAGGGTTTCACTGTCCATGAAACCTTCTGTTGATCGTGAGACCTTGTTATGACCCAAGCATAGGGCCTAGATGTGACACAGCGAATAGGAAACCCGAAGGAACCCCAAAAAGCCTCTTAGCATATCAATCACACATCCTAGGTCATGGAAGCAAAGTAACAACAACAAGAGATATAAATAGGGGAAAACGGGACTAAGGGAAGTCTTTGATAATCATAAAACATTCAAGAGTGAAGCTCACAGAATAAGTACATCAAATGTTCGAACAACACCTCTAGCATAGATTGGAGCGGGGGCCAAGAAACTCTCCGGGATCACCCTCATAATATCAAGTGTTCAACATGAATAAGTCTCAACATAGCAAGAGTAGTAAAGATAGTGTCCTCGGACTTGAGGACTCACTAATGGTTAACTCCAAAGCATCGAACTAGCCACGTGGAGTATGATGAAAAGGTTCTCCGGTCCCTACATGGTAACATCATATAGGTATAGGGTATGCATTAGTACATTTGAATGTACTAAGTATGTAGGATGCAATGCAACAAGACACAAGCCAACATAGTCGAAATGCGTAATCATAACCAAAGGATAAGTATAATATCAATATGGCATGCATGGTCAATGCTTGAAGTAAAACATGCTTGTAAATCATATAACTTGTATAAAACATGATACGCGTGTAGGAAAAGACCATAATCAACATAAACCAAGCAAACTACTACTTGGAATCTAAGGCATGTCACTCCTTTGGAAGGTGATTGAGGTATCCACTCCTCAACAAGGTGATTGGGCATTTCACCCCCCCCCCCAACAAGGTGGTCGAGGTATCCACCCCTCAACGTGGTGATTGGGCATGTCACCCCCCAACAAGGTGGTCAAGGAATCCACCCCCCAACGGGGGGGTTGGGCAGGTCACCCTCTAACAAGGTGAGGCGGGCGTGTCACCCCCCAACAAGGTGGTCGAGGTATCCACCCCTCAACGTGGTGATTGGGCATGTCACCCCCCAACAAGGTGGTCAAGGTATCCACCCCTCAACGTGGTGGTTGGGCATGTCACCCTCTAACAAGGTGATTCAGGCATGTCACCCCCCAACAAGGTGATTGGGCATGTCACTCCCCAACAAGGTGTGGTCTACTTGTAACACCATAGATACTTTTCATTAATTCAATTCATACATACAAGCCCTTATGATTCAGCCATGTCACCCCCTCAACAAGGTGATTGGGCATGTCACCCCCCAACAAGGTGTGGTCTACTTGCAACACCATAGATACTTTTCATTAATTCAATGCATACATACAAGCCCTTAATCATAATAAAGTTACTTTACTTATAAACCCCCTCAACAAGGTGATTGGGCATGTCACCCCCCAATAAGGTGTGGTCTACTTGCAATACCATAGATACTTTTCATTAATTCAATGCATACATACAAGCCCTTAATCATAATAAAGTTACTTTACTTATAAACCATGTAATATTTCATCAACAACTTGAGAAACCTTGTCAAAACATTTTATCAAACACTTGGTGGGTGTGTAATGCTAGTTCACAATCATGCAATTCAATAGTGACATAATATGAGAAAAGTCAATGTAAATCAACCCACCAACATATAGTAAGACCCTCATGTAAGATACCTTGAATCTATTATCAAATCTCATAATAGATCATAGTTTCATAGTTCAAAACATGCATAGTGTCTAGACAAAACCAATTTGTAGTATAAGCTTGAAATAGATAGACATGCATATTCAATCAACATTTCATAAAACCCCAACAAAATTCATAATCAAAATCCATAATAAGAGATACCCATAGATGATACAACTTGAAAACATGCAATTTTCATAGAAAGAGAGATTGGGCTCCATGGGTGAAAGGAACCAATGGATGAAACCCACATACCTCAAACTTGGGTTTTCTTGAGTTGAGCTTGAAGAGAATCCTTGAGTTCCAAAATTAGGTTTGAAATCTTTGAAATTTGAATGAGATATTTTGTTAAGTCTTGGAGAGGTTTTTGAGAGGGTCTTGAGTGATATAGAGTTGAAAAATGCCTAAGTATAGGTGTTTTCACGCATAAGCGAGCATGGGGTTCTAACCCTAATGCCTTTGGGCCGAAAAAGAAAATTAAGGAAAAATCAACAATGATCCGTTTCTGGTCCGCAACATGGAGCCAACGCTAAGGGAAAGTTTGTAAGGCTCCGTGCCGCGTCTACATCGCAGTCTGGTCGCGGATACACACTAGATAAAAAAATTCGTGAAAATTAGTTTTCACTACGGGTCCTCTAAAATCTGGGTTATACAAATTTTCCACTCTATTTTTCCCCTTGATCGAGAATATGAAGTCAGATTTTTTATATCACGCACGAATTTTGAGATATATGGAAATTACGATTGGGCATTCTTGAAGCACATTTTGGGGCGTTTCAATATCTCTTCCTTGAGGACATTCATCCCCGAATGTCAAATAAACGTGCATAAGAGAAGTAATCATGAAGATTTTAGCCTGACATGAATGCAACAAATGTATTTAAACATCATTTTCAAAAAATCTCAACAAAAATGTCCAAAATCACCATAAACTTGTCAACGTAAACATGAATGCATGCAAAATGACATAAGGAATGAAACTTAACACTTCAAATCATATAGGGGACTTAACTTAGTACCTTTGGCTTGAGTAGAGTGGAAGAGATATGGATATCGCTTTCTCATATCCGCCTTGTCTTCCCATGTGACACGTTCAACTTGTTCGTTCCTGCAAAGGACCTTGACGGAAGTTACATCTTTGTTTCTCAACCTTTTCACTTGTCTATCCAAAATATCCACCAGGACCTCCTCATAAGTCAAATTATCTTCTACAACACCCACAACATCCAAGTGCACTATAGCACTTGGGTCACCCATACACTTTCTGAACATAGACACATGGAAGACCGGATGAACCATGTTCATCTCCATAGGCAACTTCAACTCATACGCAACCTTACCCAATCTCCTCGAAACTTTATAAGGACCCACAATCCTTGGGCTTAACTTCCCTTTCTTGCCAAACTGGATCACACCATTAATGGGTGAGACTTTCAAGTAAACCCAATCACCAACCTTATACTCAAGATCTCTTCTCCTCACATCGGAGTAGGACTTTTGTCTACTTTGGGTTGTTTTTAATCTCTCCCTAATCAATCTCACCTTCTCCAAGGCCTTCATGACCAAATCCGGAACTAGCAAAGCCATTTCCTTCACTTCAAACCACCCAACTAGGGATCTACAATGTCTACCATAAAGAGCTTCAAAGGAAGCCGTACCAATGCTTGGGTGGTCGCTATTATTGTAAGAAAACTCAACGAGTGGAAGATGTTCATCCTAACTACCCTTAAACTCCAAAACACAAGCTCTAAGCATATCCTCAAGGGTTTGGATAGTCCTCTCAGCATGACCATCCGTTTGAGGATGAAAAGTCGTGCTAAGCTTAACATTGTTACCAAGACCTCCTTGGAAGGACCTGCAAAAGTGAGAAGTGAATTGAGCACCCCGATCTAAAATGAAAGACAAGGGCACCCCATTCAATCTAACCAACTCTTGAAGGTACAACTTGGCATAATCTTCGGCACCATAAGTAGTTTTGATCGTAGGAAGTGAGCCGACTTTGTCATTTTATCGACAACTACCCAAATAAGGTCAAAATGTTTCCTAATCTTAGGCAACCTAACTACAAAATCCATGTTGATCTCTTTCCACTTCTAAGTAGCAATTTCTATATCTTAGGCTAGGCCACCCAGCCTTTGATGTTCGGCTTTCACTTGTTGGCAATTGTGGAATCTTGATATGAACTTGGCAATGTCTCTCTTCATGCCATACCACCAATACATCTTCCTCAAGTCTTTATACATCTTTGTAGAACCGGGGTGAATGGAATAGGATTAATTATGGGCCTCTTTGATACCTAAGGGCACCATCTTCCCCTTGAGAGAAAACCTCCACTTTACTATCTCTCACCAAGGCCTTCAACTCCATCAAGGTAGGGTCAAGATCTTGTTTTGCCTTTACCTCCTCAATCAAGGAAGACTTAGAGCTATCAACAACCACTACACCACAATTATCAACTTCATCCAACCTAACCCCCGACTAGCCAACTGAATAGCCTCTCTAGCCACCTCTTTGCCACCATCATCAACATGAGCTAGACTACCCATAGACACCATACACAGAGCATCAGCCACAACATTAGCTTTGCCAGGGTGATAATGCCCACTCATATCATAATCTTTAAGGAGCTCTAACCACCTTCTTTGTCTCAAGTTAAGATCTTTTTGGGTGAAGACATATTGGAGACTCTCGTGGTTGGTAAACACGTCAACATGAACCTCATACAAGTAGCGATGCTAAATTTTCAAAGAAAATACTACGGTCGCCAATTCAAGATCATGGGTGGGATAATTGTTCTCATGCACCTTAAGTTGTCTAGAGGCATATGATATCACCTTACCTATTTTCATCAAAACACACCTCAAACCAATTCTTGAGGCATCACAATATACAACAAACCTTTCCAATCCTTCCGCTAGAGACAAGATAGGAGTAGAGATAAGCTTATCAAAGTTTGGAAACTCTTTTCACACTCATCGGTCCACACAAATTTCACCTTCTTTTGGGTCAACTTAGTCATGGGAGAAGCAATAGAAGAGAAACCATTTATAAACCTCCAATAATAACCCGCCAAACCCAAGAAACTTCTAATGTCCGATGTAGTCAAAGGTCTACGCCAATTTCTAATCACTTTCGTCTTCTTAGGATCCACTTTAATGCCATCAACCGACACCACATTCCCTAGAAAAGCAACCTCTTTCAACCAAAACTCACATTTTTCATACTTTGCATACAACCTCTCCTCCCTCAAGATTTGCAACATCACCTCAAGTGACTCACATGCTCCTCCTCACTATGGGAATAAATAAAGATATCATCACTAAAAGTCACCACAAACAAGTGAAGGTAGGATTTAAAGACCCTATTCATGAGATCCATGAATATAGCTAGTGGATTATGTTGATGATATTCACGCTCCAATAAGAAAGTGGTCGCTCAGCAATTAACCTAATCGAGGTTAGGGTCGAATCCACAGGGAATATAGGGCTTGACTACGAGAATTCACTATCAATCATTTCAAGTATCTACAACTAAAATCTCTAAATGGGGGGGTTGTGATTCAAGAACAAAGTAAAATAAACACTATACTACGATGCGGGAAAACACTCAATTTATGGGAAAACTTGGGAATTGTGATCCCCATGGTTTGTTGACTCGATTAACCTAGATAACATAACTACGATTAGAGATTCGCATACAGGATGGTAACTTAGGTTCTTCCAGCCCTCTTATGAAGGTGAAGGTCGAATTTCACCATAGCGCTTAGTCGGCAACCATGGCATGCCAACTAACCATCACTTATTGTCCCAGTCAACCTCCCCCTGGTCAGGCTTGGTTGATTAGATGGGCACAGATCAATCAAACCTTGTCATCTATTTCTCTTTTCCTCTTCATCACTACCTTGGTTGGGATCATGATAGTAGGCAGGATTTGGTGTTGGCCACCATCAAACAACAATCTTAACGAAGAGGAAAAGACAATACATCCAATCATAGAAATACACTAACCTAGGTCATCTCAAGGCAACTACCCATGGTTCCCACAACCCCAGGTTGTGGGTGCTTAGCTACTCATGGCTAAGGCTAAACCAACAAAGGTGCAAATATAAGATATGATTGAGAATTTTACCCAAAGCAATGAAGGTTGAAGACACTACCAATTGCAAACCAAAAGCTTGATAGATTGACAATGAGTACAAGGCAAGATTTGCAATCCCCAAAAGTGGGTTTTCCAAGAGAAAATAATAAACTAAGCTAAAACCCTAGAAAATTCTTTGAGAGTACACACAAAGATGATGTTCTATTTTTTGAATTTCGAATCTCTCCTTCTTCTTGTTCTCTCTCTCAAATAAAATCTAACATAAAGTATTTATAGTGCTTACAAAATAACCCTAAAAGTTACACAGAAAAGACAACTATCAGCTAGTACGTCTTGCAGGTATGACTCGTAGGGTGACCTATGAGTCGTGATCGGGGTCTCATATCAGGTTCTTAGCATCTTGGACTCAACTGGTACGACCCACTGGTACGACTCGTAGCATGGGCTATGACTCATATGCTCCTCTCATAATCTAGGCCTTCATTTGTTTATCCAAAATTTGGGCTCTCTGTTTCCTGCTACGAGTACATCTATACGAGTCATAGTGAGACTTATGACTCGTATGGTGGCCTTGTGGGGTTGACCTCCACTTAGCAGATTTCTAATTTTTGTTTTCCATTTCTGGCTACGAGATCACCATAGGACTCATAGCTTGGACGACGACTCGTAGGTCAGCTCGTATGTTCTGTGCTACAGTAAAATCTGTAATATTTCTCAAAAATCATGCCAACCTAAATTTTCTGCCAGAACAACACAAAAACACATAAAAACCATAAAAAGTTGCATTAAAAACTCACAAAATCCCTTGTTTTAGGCAACAAATGTGTTATATTTTGACACCACATCGACACCTTCAACTTAGAATTGATGCTTGTCCTCAAGTGATGACTCAATTTATGCAGACAATGAGAAATATATAGCAGCTATACCAATGGCACATACATCATTCACTCTAATCCAGATACCTAACTATCATTTTCAAAAGTAGATCGCAAAGCTATTAAGCACAACAAGAACATGATGATGAATGTCGCAACCAAACTATGATAAACTAAGGAGCATCGACCATCCACAATCACTGGTATAGCCATATGCTAATCAAGTAGTGCAAATGCCCTCACAGAAAAGTAGTCCCTCTTACTCACTCAAAAAGCATTTAGAATTCAGGGACTAAGGAAGCATTCTCACTCTCACAAATGAAATTCATGCAAAATGACTAACACCATAGGCTTGCCTTTATACTCATCTTTCAGCTTGGTGACAAAGTGGATTTAGATCACTTTAGGACGTAAGAGCTTGTAACATAGTTTTAGGGGGCTTTGATAAGGTATTTAGGCAAGTAGTGACTAAAAGTTATCCTTGAACCATGTTTTACCAATACTTTTACCTTTATAACCCAAACATTTTCACTAAATCCATCCTTATTCTACTATTTCAAACTTTCCCTGGGTGCCTTCTTTCTTCAGTTTTGCCTTATTTCTGAACTCATTTTTTCTATTTCTTTCAATTCAAGGCACTTTTTTCTCTCTTTCCACCCTGGGTTCATGATTTTCCACTTCTTTCTTTATTTCCCAACTAACCCCCTCATTGTTATTACTTTACCACAATAAGGGCCACCCTTAACTTAGGCTTTTTGCCTAAGGTGAAATACACAATACCTAATCCCCAAACAAGGGCCACCATTTGTAGTCACCCTCAACTTAGGCTTTTAGCCTCAATCAAGGTTCACATGTTCAAGGATAAACCAAGGCCAATATCAAAGTATTTCATCAAACAAAGTTAAGTTAGTAAGGTGTCAAGAAATAATGAGTACATATGAAGCTCAAAAATTTTGAACACGGGATTCACTTACTCATTTAGTGGAACTCATCTTGAGGATCTTGAGGAGTAGGAGGGACCGATTGCTCCTCACGTGTATGGGCTCTACTTAGTCTCCTTCTTAGAATCAGCATGATTTAGAATAGCAAAGAGCATTCATTAGGGGAAAAGCCTTACAAATACATTCAAAGCATGATATAGATCATGAAGAAGTGAAACATTTCGTAAAACCCCTCATAGCCTCCCATTCATAGTTGTGGCGCGCTTCACAACCATGAATAAGACACTAATCAACGCAGTGTGTTAGATTTCGAGGACCATTACTAGCCTAGTGCTCTGATACTAAGTTTGTCATAACCTAAGCCTAGGGCCTAGAAGTGACATGGCGAATAGGAAACCCAAAGGAACCCCAAACAAGCCTCTTAGCATATCAATCTCACATCTTTGGTCACGGAAGCAAAATAACAACACTAAGAGATATAAATAGGGAAAAATGGGACTAAGGGAGGTCTTTGATAATCATAAAACATTCAAGAGTCAACTCATTGCATAAGTACGTCAAATGTTCCAACAACAAATCTAGCATAGATTGGAGCAGGGGCCAAGACACTCTCCGGGATCACCCTCATAATACCAAGTGTTCAACATGAATAAGTCTCAACATACTAGGAGTAGTAAAGATAGTGTTCTCGGACTTGAGGAGTCACCAAAGCTTAACGCCAAAGCACCAAACTAGCCACGTGGAGGATGATCAAAAGGAGATCTGATCCCTACATAGTTAAATCCTGTAGGCATATAGTATACATTTAGTATGTTTGAATGTACTAAGCATGTAGGATGCAATGCAACAAGACACAAGCCAATATAGTCAAAATGTATAATCATAAGCAATGGATAAGTATAATATCAATATGGCATGCTTGGTCAATGCTTGAAGTAAAACATGCTTGTAAATCACATAACTTGTGTAGAACATAATACGTGTGTACGAAAAGACAATAATCAATATAGACCAAGCAAACTACTACTTGGAATCCAAGGCATGTCACCCCCAGGTGATTGAGGTATCCACCCCTCAACAAGGTGATTGAGCATGCCACCCCCCAACATGGTGGTCGAAGTATCCACCCCTCAACATGGTGATTGGGCATATCATCACCCAAAAAGGTGGTCGAGCTATCCACTCCTCAACGTGGTGATTGGGCATGTCACCCCCCAACAAGGTGGTCGAGGTACCACCCCTCAACATGATGGTTCGGCATGTCACCTCCCAACAAGGTGATTCAGGCATGTCACCCCCTCAACAAGGTGATTGGACATATCACCTCCCAACAAGGTGTGATCTACTTGAAACACCATAGATACTTTTCATTAATTCAATGCATACATACAAGCCCTTACTAATCATAAAAATCGCTTGACTTATAAACCTTGTAATAGCTCATCAATAACTTAAGAAACCTTCTCAAGACATTTTATCAAACACTTGGTGGGTGTGTAATGCTAGATCAAAATCATGCAATTCAAGAGTGAAATAATATGAGAAAACTCAATGTAAATCAACCCACCAACATATAGTAAGACCCTCATGTAAGCTACCTTGAAATCCATCATCAGATCTCATAATAGATCATAGTTTCATAGATCAAAGCATGCATAGTCTCAATAGACAAAACCAATTCATAGTATAAACTTGAAATAGATAGACATGCATATTCAATCAACATTACATAAAACCCTGACATAATTTATAATCAAAATCCATAATAAGAGATACTTATAGATGATACAACTTGAAAACATGCAATTTTCATAGAAAGAGAGATTGGGCTCCATGGGTGAAAGGACCCAATGGATGAAATTCACATACCTCAAACTTCGATTTTCTTGAGTTGATCTTGAAGAGAACTTGGATCTTGAAGAGAATCCTTGAGTTTTAAAGTTAAGCTTGAAATCTTTGAAATTTGAATAAGATATTTGGTTAAGAGTTGGGGAGGTTTTTGAGAGGTTCTTAAGAGATATAGAGTTGAAAAATAGATAACTACAGGTGTTTTCACGCATAAGTGGGCATTGGGTTATGCGTTAATGCCCTTGGGCCGAAACAAGAAATTAAGGAAAAATCAGCACTAGTCCGCGTCTGGTCTGCGACGCAGACCCAAAGCGAAGGGATATACTACTCCGCACCTAGTTCGCGTCGTGGCCTTATCGCGTATCTACACTAAATAAGAAAAATTAGCAAAAATTATTTTTCGCTATAGGTCCTATAAAATCTGGGCTATACCCATGTCCTACTATATTTTTCCCCCGATTGAGAATGTAAAGTTGGATTGTTGATATCACATACGAATTTTGATATATATAGAAATTACAATTATGGGCGTTTTCGAAGCACATTTTGGGGCATCTTAGACCTCCTCACGAATCCCTAGCAAGGAATGTTATTTTTGCTTCATTAATGGTCTTTTTTTAATTGTGGCTCTTCCTAAGGGTCTTTTCTGACTTTCTATGCTATCTTAAGACCTCCAAATAACCTAAACCCTATTCTTTACATTCAAATTTCATCCTTAAACTTAGAAATTCTCTCAGAGACACTCTTAAGAACTCTAGTGGGGATTTAACTTAGGATTCAGGGAAGGCTCATTCTTATTTAAAATTCTCTTGAAACCTCTTCATTTGTCAAGGTATGTGGGCTTTGATCTTTGGTCCTTTCAACCAAGGAGACCCATCTCTTTTCAAGCAATTTTTCATGAATGTAAGCTTACTTTAAATTTGAGTCTTTATTATTATGAGTTGTTAAATTCAATCAAAGTGTGGGTTGTACATATTTGATGATTTTATGTTAATTTAAGCACTTGCATGATCATTGAAGATGCATGTCCTCTTTTAAAGCTTGAATTGTGCATGGGTAATTTATGTTATGATTTTAATATGGATTTAATTATGTTTTCACTTGAGTTTCATATTGTAATGATGATTTTATATTGAACATACATTACCCATGCTATTCTCACATCATTCATGGCATATGCATTCATGGTCATTGGATTTTGCGGATATTATAAAGTGGGTTAAGCTCAATTATATTTTATGAAATGATTTTGATATGATATTGGTTATGACAAGAATGTGATCACATATATGTCTAAGATTGTGGCTCAAGGAGAAATTATGGGTGTTTACACCACTTTGTCTAATGGAGCATCGATTGAGGTTTGAGTCAGAGTGGGCTATACCCAAGGGTCTATACTCATCTCTCAAGAAGGTGCTCTAAAGGAGTTATCCCTATGCATGAAAGTATTACATGAAGAATGTTTTGGCTTTTAGCCTATTATGCATGATTATAAAGAATGTTTTTTGGCCTTTATGCCTAAGGATGCGTGTAAACAATTTGAAGTATTATGTCTTTTTTATAAGCATGTAATATATGTGTTCTAGTGGGATGCCGACCAAGGGTCCATACTCCTTTCCTCGAATTATGTACCTAACATAGGAATATGTTTATGCCCCAAGGTGGAAGTATGATAAGTATCTACCTTTGGCAAGTAGATCACCTCTTATCCGTTGTGTGGAAGACAATGGGGTTCCAAGGCATAGCTCACTCGATCTCATGTCGGTTACGGCCCCATCCTCAGTATATATGAAGTACTTTCGCATTCATGCATCATGTATCTCATGGCATATTGTTATACTATTCTCTTGATTTTATGATTCTTTCTATATTATGTACCCTTGTCATCTAACATTGAAATGTAGGTTTGATAAGTCATAAGCATTGCATCCTGCATACTTAGTATATTCAAACGTACTAACGCATACTTTTGCCTACATGATCTAACCATTTAGAGACCAGAGACTACCTTCATCCACCGCACGATGGCTAGATTGGATCTTGAGATAATTGTCGGGGTGAGTCCTATCTTTCAAAGACAAACCACTTTTCCTCTACCTATGATGTCTTGTCTATATTATTTACTTTTCGGTAAGCCCGGGACATGTCTTGGCCCATATCCTATCCAATGATTAGAGGCATTGACAAACATCTTTAGACTCTTGTTGGATCTATATGCTATATGTTGTATTTGGAGCTTATGATCATGGTTATCTATTTGATATGGCTATCATGGATTAGTTATGAGAATTATGACATGTATGTATGATTGAAGTGGAAATTGGAAGATCCTAAGTCCTGTATTGTCCCCATAGAGTAAGTCATACTTACTTGTCCCTTAGTTCTTATGTACTATGTGCTATGTGAATCCATGTTAATCCCTATTCCTATGACATCCCCACAGCGTGAGTCCTACTTTCCAGTCCCTTAGAACTATGTGTTTATTATTTATATGCGTTTTCGAACTGATGACGTGTGAATGAATGCTACAAGGCTTGTTTGGGGACTCTTGGTTCCCATTCGCCATGTCACTCCTAGGTCCTAGGTTCGGGTCATGACACAAAAATTCAAATTGACCATATTGGGTCCTTAAAGCCAACTTTGAAATTTCACATTCCCTTATCTCAACTGATGGAAGCCTGGGTTGCAGATAAATCTTAGAGAAGCATCTTGCACCTTGGAGTTAATTGTCATGACCCAAGCCTAGGGCCTAGACATGACACGATGCAAGGGGAACCCAAGGGACACCACGCAAGCCTCTTAGAACATCATTACATATCCTTGGTTGCGGAAGTAATAGAAACAACATAAAAGAGTAAGAATAGGGGCAACAGGACTAAGGGAAAAGCTTGTATAACATCATAATCAAAGGACAAGAGTCAAGCTCATATCATAGACATCAAGAACAATAGAGTAAAAGCTCTTAATATAGATACAAAACATGTCCAACAAACACCTCTAATACATAGATAAAAGCATGGCCCAAGGCAAAGCAACCAGGCTCACCCTCATAGTCAAAATAGAACATAACGAAGAATGTCTTAATATATAATAAGAGCAACATAGACTAAGGTCACCGAAGTGTAGGACTCACCAACTAGCTTAAGTAGTATCAAACTAGCCAAGTGGAGACAGATGATCAACTTGGGCACCGATTCCTACATGGTGACATCATGTAGACATAGAGTATGCGTTGGTGGCTATGTTTTCGTGGCGAAAATGAAGGAAAAGCAGGAAGGGGTGCGTCATCATTTAGTTAGCAACGGAAACTGGTGAAATTGCCATCTTTCGTAGTTCTCCCTGGACATTTTTGGTAAGATGGAAGAGGACATTTGAATGTACTAAGTATATAGGATGCAATGCAACAAGAATTAGGCATCATACTCAAAATGCATAACAATAGGCAATAGACATCATATTACAATATGACATGTTTAATCAATGCATAAGTAAAATATGCTTAAGTAACTCATGTTCATACAGGATATCATATGTGTAGAAGAGACCAAGCTAGCTTTTCAAGGTTAAAACCCCTTAGTGGTTGATGATGGATTCACCCCCTCACCCTAGTGGTGTGGTACAAACAACTTACATGGTAGATGATAATCACACCTTAATCACCACGGTGGCGAAGTGCAAACCCCTCATATGGTTGATGAGTACAAAACCCCACCTTGGTTACCCGGGCTCTTGTCCCCCCGGATCGGATATGGTCTAATGCAACACTTTATATAGAGTAGATCATATACATGAGCTCATTTCATCATCATATAGTAAATTATATCAACCTCATGCTTTGGACCTTCAACTCTTAAAGAATTCAGATCCGGACATTTTATCAAACATTTAGAGGGTGTGTAATGCTAGTATAAAACGATGAAATATAGAGATGAAGTCATGCAAGAAAATCCATTGTAAAACCATCAATCAACACCTTGCAACACCCTCAAGCAACATACATCAAACCTCTTATCAATTCTTACAATAGGTCCAAGATTTAAAACTCAAAACATAGCAAAACAGTTATCATTTCACATAGCTTTAACATATTGTACAGTGAATTTCATAATAAGCAAGACCCATTTGTAAATCAACTTTAAATCATGCAATTTGATTAAAAGGAGGCTTGGGTATCATGGGTGAAAGAAACTCATGAAAGAAACCCACATACCTTAGCTTAGAGATGAACTTGGTGAAGACTAGAGAGGGAGACTTGAAGCTTGAAGAAGAACCTTGAAGGAGAATGTTAGTTTGGGATGAGGTTTGGGACTTGAGTTTTGGGATTGAAAATATGGCTAAGTATTTGAGTGAGTATTAGGAAATGTTTAGGATGATATGAGGGTGAAATAAGGTTAAGTATGGGTAAAAACACCTTTGGGAACACTTAGGCCTAAGACTTTAGAAGTCTTAGACCGAACTAAAAAAAACAGTCCCCAAAGTAAGCAGAGGCGCGTCATGGAGATGACACGAAAGCCTCACCAGAAATTGCATCATGGGATTTTCGAATTTTGATACGGTTGCTCTAGAATTAGGCTTAGACTTTTCTCTCCCTAATTTTGACCCTCAGAACAAGAATATGAAATCGAATTTTCAAAATAATAAACAAATTTTGAGATACATGAAATCTAAAAGTCTGGGCATTTTCGAGGCACGTTTTCAGGCACTTTTGGGGTCATTTCATTAATCTAATAATTCATTAGTTCTTGGGTTAGGATATCTATTTTTTATTGTGACTTTATCAAAACTTTTGATAGTTGATACACATACAAAGAGATCCATCCTTTTTTCAAACAAATAGAACCAAAGCACCGTATAGAGAAATACTCAATCTAATAAAACCCTTATCTAACAAGTCTTTCAATTTATCCTTTAATTCTTTAAGTTATATTTGGGTTATGTGGTAAAGAGGAATAAAGATAGGTTGGGTATTGGAAAGGAAATCTATGCCAAAATAAAATTTTCTATCGAGAGGGATACCAGGTAGATTATCGGGAAACACATCATAGAACTCATTGATAGGGACTAACTCAAGAGAATGGGATTGAAATTCAAATCCTAACTTATACAAGATGATAGATGCAACCTTGAAAATTATGTTCTAAGACTTAATGCACAATATGAATTGACCCTTAAATATGGAATTACAACCCTTTCATTCTAAGACTAACTTATTGGAAAACTGAATTATAACCACTCGGGTTCTACAATCAATAGAAGCATAGCTTGCATAAAGCCAACCCACACCAAGGAAACATCAAAATGAGCCATATGCAGCTCTGTAAGATCACATAAGGTAACTTTATGTAGCATTGAAATTGTTATAGCCTCCTTTAGCCAAGATTGAATCACCAAAGGGAGTTAAACTAAAAAATGGCCCAAACCAAGCAAGGAAAACACATTATACTGAAACCCATAACATACCAGTGACCGTATTATGTAAGTCCTCCAAAACTTGTTGGGTATGAAGCGCAAAACCTGTTTTGGCATTGTCCACCACCCAAACTCAATGGAGTACCCTACTAAATCGGATGCGTTGAACTAATAGAATGATATTGTGGATTACCATATTTACCCTTGTTAGAAGCAAAAATGCAATTTGCTATCTTTTGTCCCACTTTTTCACAAATAAAGTAGGCATCGATACCCACCAAGAATCCATATGATTCTTGCCACACTTTGTCCAAGTAGAAAAAGAAGACCCACTAGTAGTATTCCCTTGGGAATTAGGCTAATATACCCTATCCTTGTTGAACATTTGACCTAAAGCATGAGAAGAACCTTGATCAGAGAACATTGGCTAGATTGAGTATGACCATTACTACTACTGGACCTTTGGTGAGAAACAATACCACCATCATCTTGCTCCCTCTTGGACTTCCTAGCCCTTTTCTTGAGCTTCTCTTCCTCAACTTGTTTGGCATTGGTCATCAATCTATAAATATTAATTTTCTTAATGAGAATAGCGGGTCCTATATTCTTTGACAACCAAATCGAAAACACCCAAAACAAACTTGATTATACTAGCTCAAGTGTCGGTCACTAATGGTGGTATTTGGACAACTGAGTGAACTTTGAGGCATACTCTCTCACACTCATTTTTTTTATTTCAAGTTGATGAAGTCAATCTCCTTTTTAACTCTAGTGGAAATAAGTGATAAAGGAAAGTAACTTTGAATTTATCCCAATCTATGGGGCCCTCTTTAACCCTCTCCACCTTTCATTGATTAAACCAAACTAGAGCATCACATTTTGGTTAATAAGCTACTAACTCCGCCTTCTCCTTAGATGTTGCTAGTATGATGGCTACAATTTGATAGATCTCATCAATGAACTCTTGTGGATCTTTATCTACCTTGGATCCATAGAATTTTGACTAGTTCATTCTAGTGAAATCTTGGACCCTTAATATCATCGAGCCCATATTAGGAGGAGCTACAACTTCATGATTTGAGACATCATGGCTTGGTCAAGCATTTAAATAGTGACTCTAAACTCGGTATTTGTAACTTGTCTAGCCAATAGATCATTAGGGACTTAGGGTGCTTGTTCCTCATTAGTATTCACGTCTCTTTGGGCTCGATGCTATTCTTATAGGCTTATTTATGAAATCACAAAGAATAACCATTTAAGGAAAACTTTTTAGAGTACAACTCTACCGCATGATAGAAGATCATAGAAGAAATGATACATTTCCTAAATACCCTTTATCCTTTTATTCATAGATGTGTTACATTCCACACCCATGAACAAGACTCTACTTACCCCAAGGCACCTTAACTTTGTTCTCTGACCAACTTTTTCATAACCCGAGCAAGGAACTAGATGTGATATGATGATTAGAACCTCGAAGGACTCCAACCAAGCCTCTTATCATTCATTGTGTACATAAGGTAAGTACAGACATTAAGAATACTAAAATAAAACTAAGGTAGCTTAATAATCTCAATACAGAATAGAAATGGTATGATAGATAACATGGACTCCAAGGTTACATCATATATTTGAAAAGCCTCTATATCATATGTGAGCTACTAGGATAGGCCCTGGATAACTTGAAGTCTAAAAATAACCTTGAATAAAGAATGAAACAAGTCTAAAGGTGAACATAAGCACATCCTGGGACTATAAAAACTCACTAACTCTTATGTTTGTGAAGATAACATGAACCACATGTAGGAGGAGGAACGTCTACACATATATTATAAAGTAATATAGGTAAAACAAGTATACAGTCGGTACCTTTGAATGTACTAGGTATTTGAGAATACAACATGCTATATTTTATAATATGCAATCGACCAAAGAAAACAAAATATAATAAGAAATTCATTTAAGACATAACTAAAATATAAGGATGATCAATGCATTCAATCATATTGAAATCATTTAAGGAAGCATAAATTATAAGGAATCAGAATCATCCGTAAGATATTAATCATAACCGATAATAAGACCATGGAAGCTATAATATTGAATTCCAATGTTCCTTTCTGTAACACGCCACATCTTAATATACAAGTTCTATGCAAATGAAACATGATATGATTTGGTCAAATTAGCACTCATTTTTAAAAGTGCTTGAATCTCAAATTAGATGGCGATATGTATGTCTAATGCTGAAGAGGGCCGAGTGTACATAAGTTTTTATGTCAAATTTAGGAGATCACGACCCTAAATAAAGTGAGAGAATTGAGGTTCTTGTAGGACTTAGGAATCTAGCAGGTGAGTCACATACTTGCTTAGCTTAAATTGCTAGCTAACGAAGACGAGGACCGACGTCGTATTTGTCCAAGTCCGATTATGAATAAAGCCCATGTTAAGAGTATAGCCTTAAGGCATGTTTTACCATTATAAATGGACCATAATTTTATACCAAGAAGGATATCAAAAGGGCCCAAGTACATCACAACCGACTTGACTAATTGGGCCCAAACTAAATGAAAAGGAATTAGGAAAAATGGGCAGCCAAGGCCCATCAACTTTGAGACCCATTTAGCCCCAAGTGTGAGGACCAAGCGGCTGCCTTACCAGCTTATTAATATATGGCAATATATGGTAAAAAACGCAAGAGAAAGTAGGCTAAAGAGAGCCTTAAAAGGGCTCAAAAATAGCCCCTTAAGTCATTTCACTTTGGAACAAATTTTCAGCTTCCTAAAGACTCCTCTTTTTCTCTTTACTTCAATTCACATGGGAGCCAATACAACCCTCTAGGGTTTTTGAAGGAAACCTTAATATTGAAGGCTAGGATAAGTGGAAATATCCATGTATTTTTTATACTTATCCCATGACAAACAAGAAGTATATGCTAGTTATGCTTGTGGTGGAAATTTGGACAGCATGAGTCCTAAGGATTGTTGTGAACTTTTCTTGTTATTCAAGAGGATTTTCTCTTCTTGGTTATCTAACTAATGAATTAATACTTATGTTTTTAACAAGGTTTAGTTTGTTAGTGATGTAAATAAGCTGCTGTACCACTTTTACAGTCCGCAAAAGTGAGTTCTTATGGGATATCACAATTGTGTTTCTTAGTACGAAGTTGTGGGCTGATGGATGGAAGGCTACTGCCTCACGTCCTTCATGACTACTTTGGTACTATTCTAAGACTATTGTTATGTGTAGATATGTTTAGGACAGTTTGGGCAAAGTTGAAAAAAGTTTGGGATTGTCGACGTTGAAATGTAGCGAAGGGATGTAAAGTTATGCCGCCTATTTGTATGTTGGGAAAAATTGTTATGTGTTGGTGCTTTGTGGGCTGTTGTAAGACTGCTATGGTACTAAGACAGGCTGCACATGATATGTATATGATAATGTGTATTAGAAAGTATGATTAGAGGTGGAAAGGTTGAAAGAATACACTCGGGTTACATTTATACGCTTGCTGCCCATATGTTGATTTTTTATGAGATTGGGCTGCCAAGATGTATCTATTGGCTGCTATTGCTAGTTTTATAACCTACTATGTTGTAGATAAATATTTGGAGGAAGTGAAGGTTATCTCGAGGTAATAGCAAGGTCGTACAACGAGGTATGCAAGGCTACTCGATTTCGTATTACTTGGCATGAAATCTAGGTTCTTCCTTGGTACATAGAGGCTCTTATCTACTATGACATAACAAACAGGCATGTCTACACTCTTTCACATGTTCATATGCTCCCATATATAGTTACTTGCAAACCTCCATACATACTTGGATACCAAGATACATGAGTTCATTCTACTAAATAAAGTTCATGTGTTGTTCTACCTCCTATGTATTTCATTATTTGTGTAAACTACTCCTTTCATTATGGTGTTTTCTTTTGCGATTATTTGCATGTCATATGTTGTACCTACAGACCTACAGCTCTAATATTACGACCACCAAAGGAAGCATCTCAAAAGTAATTGAAAGATAAAGTAAAGTATATTGCTTATTGATGGGTGGTAACCCGAGGGGTGGTAGAATCGCCTAGCCAAGGTGGACCCTATAACGGGGGGTAGCCAAAGGGTTAAAGGAAAAGCCTAGCCAGGGCTGATCCCGATATAGATTTACCATTGATCAGTTGGTCATTTGTATTACATGTTGTGCACAGATTATACAGTAAATGAAAAGTAAAAAAAAGAACATAAAGTATGTGATCGCACAATATAGCTAAAGGTGGTCTCTTATTCTACACTAGTGCGTATTTTCATTTGAGTTGTTACTTCATATATAGTATTTCCTGCCTTACATATTCAGTACATTATCTCGTACTGACGTCCCTTACGATGGACATCCATTTCATGCTGTAGGTACAGGTGCTAGTAGATCTCCCCAGTAGCAGTACAGGATACCCAGCTGCTGTTACCAAGATCTAGGTTGCTTCAGAGCTTTGTGTGTCTAGAGGTTATCTTTTCTGTATTATATAGTTAGCCAAGGTGGGGCTTGTCCCAACCCTTAAAGTGTGGTCATGTAGAGGCTTTGTAGACTATTTAAATTAAAGTGTGGTCATGTCTAGTACTCTAGACACCATGGCCCCAATGGCCTAGCCATATGCATTTTCCTTTGGCTTGCTATTACTGTTTACTTTCTTAAAGGCATGTTGAATGTAGAAATCCCTTATAATGTGTATGGAAAGCGCATAGATACAGGTTGGTTCTCCTAGGCCTTATTGGCAATGGGTGCCAGTCCGCCTTAATGGGATTTTGGGCATAACAGCAGTGGTATCAAAGCGGTTCATACTAGGGAGTCTAAACAGCCGTGTCTATGTAGAGTCTTATTTATCGATGTGTTGTGCACCATATTTTTAAGCAGGAGCTACGTGGCATTTAGGATTTGTTACCTTCTTTTCATTCTTTAGATCGTGCCATAGAGCCAAGTGTAATAGGTGCATTATGTCTAACTCCTAAATTGTTTTATAAAGCAAGTATGCCAGAAACCAGGAAAAACAAAGGTAAAGGAAAGGAAGTAGAAGTGGTGGTTGGTATACCCAGTCAGGTGAGACAATGAAATGAGGTTCAAGAGGAGTCTCTGTCACAGACATCTCCAACTCCTCCAGCTCCTGATGAACCCGAAAGTAGTGAAATTCCCCAGAACCACCTATTGATGCTACTGTGCAGGATCTGAGAAATGCTATCCAATTATTGACCCGTATAGTTGTTGGCCAAGGTCAAAGATAGGAAGGTCCACTTATAAGTGCAGGTGGTGAGAACAGGGCACTGGCACGAGGATGATTTTCTTAATTTGGACCCTCCATCCTTCACTGGTTCAAATCCTAATGAAGATCCCCAAGACTTTATTATTCAGATTCAGCGCACTTTATTTGTTATGCATGTGAGTGGTACAGAAGCTGTCAAGTTAGCAACATATTGGTTGAAGGGTGTGGCTATAGTGTGGTATGAAGCTTGGAAGAAATCTAAGGGTATAGATGCACCTCCAACTACCTGGAAGGAGTTCAAAGAGGCATTTCTTGACCATTACTTGCCATTA